>OX457032.1:21044607-21092107 GCA_949752745.1 Protula sp. h YS-2021
ACATCTTTATACCCTATATGTTGCCTATATGAAATATGAAAGCTGAATTATGCTTCGTTGATATAGAAGTGGTGTCCACAAAGTCCTATACATGTGCACATATGTCTATTTTCGACGATTTTCAAAAGCCTGTCAATTTGTCAATTTTGCTTCGATCAAACTGAAACCTTAACGTTGCACATCTTTATACCCTATATTTTGCCTATATGAAATATGAAAGCTGAATTATGCTTCGTTGATATAGAAGTGGTGTCCACAAAGTCCTATACATGTGCACATATGTCTATTTTCGACGATTTTCAAAAGCCTGTCAATTTGTCAACTTTGCTTCGATCAAACTGAAACCTTGACGTTGCACATCTTTATACCCTATATTTTGCCTGTATGAAATATGAAAGCTGAATTATGCTTCGTTGATATAGAAGTGGTGTCCACAAAGTCCTATACATGTGCACATATGTCTATTTTCGACGATTTTCAAAAGCCTGTCAATTTGTCAATTTTGCTTCGATCAAACTGAAACCTTAACGTTGCACATCTTTATACCCTATATTTTGCCTATATGAAATATGAAAGCTGAATTATGCTTCGTTGATATAGAAGTGGTGTCCACAAAGTCCTATACATGTGCACATATGTCTATTTTCGACGATTTTCAAAAGCCTGTCAATTTGTCAATTTTGCTTCGATCAAACTGAAACCTTGACGTTGCACATCTTTATACCCTATATTTTGCCTGTATGAAATATGAAAGCTGAATTATGCTTCGTTGATATAGAAGTGGTGTCCACAAAGTCCTATACATGTGCACATATGTCTATTTTCGACGATTTTCAAAAGCCTGTCAATTTGTCAATTTTGCTTCGATCAAACTGAAACCTTGACGTTGCACATCTTTATACCCTATATTTTGCCTGTATGAAATATGAAAGCTGAATTATGCTTCGTTGATATAGAAGTGGTGTCCACAAAGTCCTATACATGTGCACATATATCTATTTTCGACGATTTTCAAAAGCCTGTCAATTTGTCAATTTTGCTTCGATCAAACTGAAACCTTGACGTTGCACATCTTTATACCCTATATTTTGCCTGTATGAAATATGAAAGGTGAATTATGCTTCGTTGATATAGAAGTGGTGTCCACAAAGTCCTTAGCTTGAAGAGGGGACGGACGGACGGACAGACGGACGGACAATCTCAAACCTATATCCCTCCGTTTCACGGGGGATAATTACTAGTTGCAAGCTCACAGAAGCCGCCAGCTTCCTAGCGCTGTTCTGCCCTAGTAGCCCGAAGTTATGTCCCTTAACGCGTCACAGCAGTAAGTACAAGTCAACACGTCATCGCTCCGCCCTTTGAACTTGGCTATATTTTGTTTTTATTAGTTTCTTTTTATTTTCAAACATTCCAGGAACGCTCTCCTACGTCGTCTCAATAAGACGCGACGACATAAACTGACTGTATATGGCATTTATAGAGGCACTTGACTGAAATAACGGAAACCTTTCATAAAACATAAAGCATGCAGGCGTAAGAACGCTGGAGAGTGTTTGCACGAAGTTTGTGCGTTGTGTGTGTGGCCTTGTGCCAAGGTAACGATTCCTTCTGCATGAACACCACCATCCATGCACCTAGTCATTTTTATTATTTTCTATTTTTTCTTTTTTTTTCTTTTTTTTTGCTCGAGTTGTTTTATGATGCGCAAACACACACGGATCGCTGAAAAGACACATGCAGGAGATCCCCCATGAATACCCTGGATCCCCCACATGGATATTGTTACTTGCTGTTGTATAAGCATAACCCCAACCACACTCATTTTATCTCTATTTTGGAGCCATTTCATGTCCTTAGATCTTGATTCTCAATGGGGACTTTATCCACTTGTAAAACAGACACTTGTCAAAGATCACTCTTGTTATTCTTGCAATAAACTATGTGTCTGTTCTTAAGTAGACGCACACCAAGTCCCCTGGAGCTTTTCCAGCACAGCTTCAACCCGCAGCTGGTTTTGCTTTTCTTCTCGTCTCACCATTTTTTTGCCGTAAGAGAGGACCACGTGTAAAAACAAAGTAGCAACAGGTCGCGATCTCGCGACCAGGAAACAAAAGGTAGCGGAGAGCTTGAGGGGGGTCTTTACCCCCCTCCCCTCCCATGTGCTAAAAGGTCAATTATCTCACTACTTCTCTCTGTCATTTATTACTCTTTTGCCACAAATTTACCTTGTATATGTGTCAGTTGTTAAAAAAAATTACGTTTCGCGAACTGGTTTTTAGACCCACAAATCTTAAGCCACATCATTTGAAAAGTAAAGGTATTACAAAACGTTCTTTCCTGGACCAGGTCGTCTATTACACGGCATGTTCCTTAATCAAGTAACCCATGAGACGGCGTTTTCGTTGACTAGGTTACCTGTCAGATCGCGTGGTCAGTAACCAATTTACCAACACGAGGGTGTGTTCATTGACCAGGTTACCCGTCGGAGGGCGTCTTCATTGACCAGGTTACCCGCCACAGGGTGTGTTCATTGACCAGGTTACCCGTCGGGGGGCGTGTTCATTGACCAGGTTACCTGCTAGAGGAAGGGTTCATTACCCAGGTTACCTATCAGAGGGTGTAAATGCATTAAAAAAGACTTTCTAATTTACTGGTCACACGTGTAATATAGGCGTAGTTGATGCAATCTAAGATTTCCAAACGATGCTTGATAGTACTTGGATTGTTAGCAGAAATACACAAGATGAAAAGCAACACGTGAAATACTACTTGCTTGGTCGTCATAGCTGGCAACGGTATGGCATGGCCTGATTACGGCAGCCAAGAAAATGCCATTACAAACAGACTTCAATTTGAATAATTTATACAGTTACAGAACGACAACTTTAACAAGACATCCATAGATCACGGACAGAAATGCAAATATATACCAAGTCAACGGCCAGTTTTGATTTGCTGATCAAAAAAGATGAGACCGAATTTATACACGAAATACAATGGCGGTGTCTTAATAACATCCTAAATAATTCCAAACCAGCAAGGTCGGGCCTTTCTACCTTAAGTAACATGATTCACATCTTGATAGAAAAGGGGAATGGTCCCCGGATCGTTTTAAGTGTTTTGAGGCTATAAAACGACCTTTAAGCAAATGGGGCTGTGGGGGCCCCCTTGGATCACGGACATACAAAAGTCCTTTGAATTGGCCCATTCACTCAGTCTAACTAAGCGCTGTTTATTTAACCAGACCCCCGTGCTATTTTCAACACAGTAAATATGAGGCAAAAACGTTCCTTTTATATATGTAAATCAAATACGAACTTAACCCTTGACGTTACAAAATTGCCACTCAAACAGGACCGAAGATCGAACTCTGGCAGAGCTTTTACATCATAACCAGCCACAAGAGGCTACTAAAAACAGCAACAACGGCAGAAGACTATCACCTAAAATCGACCATAGCCCCTCCTCCCTCCTCTACCCCCCACATTAATATTTTTATTATTTACTTCTTGTTTTAAATAAGTCGTTTCAAATAAAGCCCAACAGAACCACAAAACACAAAAATATCACGAAACAAAGCACAAAGCCTTTGTATATATTAAGTATCATGGGCTTATACATGTCAAAAAAACTCAAGATGTAAAATAAGAAGGCGTTTACAAAAGCAGCCTCGTACGATCCAAGTCTCAAGTCAGAAAGTTTTAGAGCACTCTCGATATGACCAGACTAGAATCTCGTTCTAATTAGAATCTCGTTGTAATGTTAAGTACGTTGTTGTCCAACAGCCGACCTCTACGGCGGTTCGGTCTGTTGTGTATAACACCTTTTTACTCCGCAGACTCACTGGGGATTCCGCGCAAAATAGTACTCATAAAGGAGAGAAATCACTTTTTTTAAAAAGTCACCGAAATATACATTTTGGTGACTTGGAAATTCAGATGCACCTTTTTCACCAATGTGCGAGAATACTCAACACTGACGGATGCACAGTACGGCTAGACAGGTAGAAAAATCCATCCGCTCTGTGTTTATACATAACAGATAGATCCCATCAGAGGTCAGCTGTTTTATAACAACGATGTTAATTAGAGTCTCGTTGTAACCATACCTAGCGTCTCATCCTAGCGATACCTTGAGCCTCGAATCTCTTCAAACCATCCCTGGAATCTCGTTCTAACGATGCCTTGAATCTTGTTCTCACGATGGGTGGATATCGCCCTAATGATTTCGGTTAAAGCGATACAAGGTCTAAAATGACAGGTGTATGGTTTCCAAAATTTTGTAAAACAATATCTATGTATTATAGAATCGACATATTTTCTGGGACCCAGTCACGGAGATACCCAAGGTCGAAATGTATGCCATCTAAGCGTGAACAATCCGGGATCTGGGCAGGAATTTACGGCCTGGATACACCCCAAGAAGCTCCTTGCAAATGTGTTATATTTGTAGAAATATTGAATACCCGTAGCACATTTGCAGTGTTCATTGAAGAGGCGGGTTCAAAGGATATATTCATCAAATTTTCCATTGATGTTTGTTCGAATTGCCAATTTCATGTACATTTTCTGTCAAGGCCCAACATATCTAACTTGAAACTGCAAAGATAAAGCGAAATAAACACTGCATATACAACAAGCCTTGTTAGCGACATGTCGCTCAGCGTGTTTCTTCTTCTTCTTCTTCTTCTTCTTCTTCTATTTCTTCTTTTTATTCTCCTTCTCATTATTATTATTATTGCTATTATTATTAGTATTATATTATTATTATAATTTTATTGTTTTAATTATTATTATTATTATTATTTTATTATATTATTACTAATATTATTAATTAATGTACTTAATTATTTATTATTTACTGGCCACAAAGAAAGGTATAAACTTTGAAGCAGAGGAATTTCAATCCAGTCACTTTTTAGATCCAGAATGAACACTGCTCTTGTGTGATCAGTGCACCATTGACAGATAAAGAAATTTCTCGGCTTGAGCTCTCCCTAAGCCGTTTGGGATTGTTTAATAATATGACGATTATAAAACTGGAGTCGTCGTGTGCTTGATCTGCTACTCATGTACTCAGTGTGTACGAGGAATGACGTCTCTATTTTATGTGTGGATTTAGACAAGGCAGCATGACATGCTATTTTCAAGGATAATTACTGATACAACATAATTAATATGATCGTTCTTTAGCATATTTTTTAAAAATTATTTAAATGAGACATTTCGTCAGAGAAATGGCACCTTGGATATATCACTTCCAAAGCAACAGGTTTCGTGTAAGTATATGACTTTCCAAAATGTGTTTTTTTTTCAGGAGTGACGTTTTCCAAGCTATCCATATCAAAATATTTATGTCCACTGATTAAGAATATTCTGAAATTCGGCTATATAACACTGCAGTGTCAGATACTTCCAAACGGATATGTTCTTCGTGCTATGGAAAATGTAAAACCGACATTCCGTCTGAACGAGGCTGGCCAGTAGTAATGGTGTGGGACGGAGGGAGGCGGGGAGCCGGGCTGGGCAGTGTGTTAATCTCACACGGATACTTTCAATCGACGGAGAAGTAGCGAAAACAAGACAATTAATCTTGGACTTGTAAATCCATTTGAAATAGCCACTTTGCCCGCATATTTCTCACTATCTTTTTTTTTTCGGCCCACACATTACACTTGTAAAATGAATTACTTTTTAGGACAAATTAGGAAACTGCCAAAAGCGGGGTTCTCAACTGCAAGGTTAACCTTTTGACATATCAAAAAAAAAAAAAAAAAAAAAAAAGAAAGAAAGAAAGTAACACAGATAGCAAGAAACGCAAGAAGTGAAGAGGCTATGAGGGGGATCCACTTGTCCCGGCATCCTCTGAGAATATTATCGGCTGATCACAAGCGTATCAGCGATTGGCGTTATTATCCGCGTACTTGGAAGCTCCTTATACCGAGTACTTGGTGTTCTTACAGAGGTACTTATTTATGTGCTGTATGATAACTAAGACGAGGGGACATTTTTGTTATTTGATTAATGCAATCTTTGGAGGTTGGTAGGGGGGGGGCAACAGCTTAAAGAACTGTTTATTTTTATCAGTGTTATGTTGAAAACAGCGACTGAAAACAAATGTTTTGAAATGTAGGCCCCAGGAAATGGTTACCCCCTCATTGGTTAGTTTCATCTCCTGATATGATGTCATCCAATGGAAATCCCTCAGCAACGCAGCGTTGCATTTTGTACCTTCTACTTGCGTATTACTGGAGTATTAATTTCTCTTAGGATGCAACAAGCGTTTGACATTCTGTTAAGTTCTGTCTTAGCCTATTGCCAATTATTGCGGCTTAACGCTGTTCATCACTACAACATCAAAATTTGCTCCATCACTTTTTTTATTCAGTTATTTATCTTTTATAAGGTGAGGGATTCTTCACACAGCTTTGGTTAAATGTTTCAGGACTGGAATTAGCGGCTGTTCGATGGCCTCAGGCCCCCTAATTTCGGCTCGGGCCATCGCGTCTTAGATTCTGGGGGCCCGGGTGGCCCCCGAAAAATTTTCCAACATATGTCATAGATATAATAGATATTGACACTATCGGGTCCCCCACTTTTTGCTTGGAACGTTAAGATTTCATTTCCAGCCCTGTTGTCTTTTTATTTCTATATATATATTTTTTTCTTTTTGTGCATCTATATTTACCAGACGGCTACATTTGGACGGACACATGTCCCTGGACATTGTTGTTTTAACTGCGTAGTATCCCCAAACCAACACCCCCCAACCGCGCCCCTTCACCTAATCCTAAATCCCACTTCAAGTTTCATGGACATCTGATTAACGACACTCTCTTATCAGAAGCTCCCTAGTATAGTTTTGACAGAACCAGGATATCTCCACCAATGGGAAAGAGAACAACTGACAAAAATTAATACGTTTACACACTTAAGAAAAACTTCAGGTGTCAAACGCACTATTACCACTACTCAAATAAATGACACTGTCAATAAGACAGTTCAAGATAAACGAGCAAAAAAAAGTATAAAAGGAATTCATGAAAAATTATAAAATATTCGAGAGAAACACACTCTTAAAAAAATACCTTTCTGGTAATTAAGTAGATAAAGGGATAAATCTTCTCGAGTACAGAATAGCCACTGTTAAATCGCCGACGTACAGCTCTGCGAATAACCTTGTTAGTACGAGATACTGGAAGAGTTACTCAATAATTTTCAGTCAAATACGAATAGTTTACCAAAGCTCTACTTCACTGCACAGTATATCCTTGAAATATAAATAACAGGAGATTTTTTTCTCGAAGAGCCTTTTTGTTGACGAAGGTTTACCCCACGTCACTAATTTTTTTAACAAGCTTGGATACTGGTGCCAGGGATGGGGTGAGGGTGGGGGTTGGGGATACGGGATTGTTGGACTCGAATCAAGGATTTTTCCGCCGTATTATTTATATCATATTTGTTCAGGCGGGTGCGGAGAGAGGAGTCAGAATCCTACAGCTCTCCCAAGTAACCCGCACTTGCCAATGAGCAGCTTTTAGAGCCATTATTTTGTGTGTCCCCCCGGGCGTTCTGTAGATTTTGTGTGCCGTTGGATTTACTCAATTTAGTGAGTAGAAAAAAAAGCAGTTTGTGTGAATTGTGTCCAAAACACGTACACTATTTATGTAGAAAGTGCAGTCTTCTGGTGTAAAACGTAGAGAATTCACTTAAAACATTTCGTGCCCATCTCTATTTGGCCAAATACAGATAAATGACAACGTCCTTCACCCAACAGAATTAAATCTTAAGGGTGTGGGGGGACGGGGGGAGGGGGGGGGGTTATTTCATTCAATAATCAGTCTACTTAACGAACTGGAACAAAAGCAGTCAGCGATTGTGTTTTTGAGGAGATATGCAACGCAAAGATAGGACAGATAAGAGACAAGTCATTAAGTGAATCGTCGTGTCCTTAGTACAGTTATAGGCTTGAATAGTCGTTGCGTTCACAGCAGTGAGTTGTTTTTCGCTACGACAAACATCGTGCTGGCTAATTATAGTCAACACACAGGACTATCTGAAAAATATGTATAAATACAAATGTCTCTATTGGTAAATGACAGTTAAAGGGGGATTAATATTGAAGAAGGGATAGATGTAGAATGGTGGACTGCATTTGTAAATTTTCAAAGGAAAGGTAAATTACTCTCTTTGAATTAAAGCAATACATACTTACCTGAAAGTGTTATTCATTTATTTACCTATTTATTATTATTATTATTATTATTATTATTATTATTATTATTATTATTATTATTATTATTATTATTATTATTATTATTATTATTGCTCTTGTTACTGTTACTATTATTACGTACACCAGAGCAAAGAAGCATGGAGGGATGGTGGGGAAGATCGGGGGATCTGGTGGGGATGGGGGGGGGGGGGGAAGGGGGTCTTTATTTGGGAGGCATAGAAATAAAAGATTATTGTCCAAGGCGGTGTTTATCGCAAAAGCAAAATGCTAATATACTCGGTTTTCTTTTTCCTTTTTTTCAACTGAAGGTTAACGTTCACAGGAGATAAAAACATAACGCAGACTCAACGCTTTTATGAAATGCAAATGTTATACATGAATTATCTCCCCACTGTACCAAGTGACAGACGGTTTCACCAGTTAAAAAAAAAGGCAAATTGACGCAGTCTGGACAAATATTTATTATTCTGCCCCAAACCGGATGTGACATAAGAATGAAGTACAAAGCGCAAGTAGCAGGTTTTTAAAACGAACAAAGCATGGGAAGGCGTGACAACCGGGGGTAGGGTTGAGGATCTCCGTGTCTGGGGCCATGGTTCAAAGGATATGGTTGTGAATAGTTTCATTTGGAACTCACCAACAATTATTTTTTTTTATTATTGAGATTATAGCCAAAAATACTGTACAGCCTGAATTGGATATTCAGAGCGAACATTTAAATCAACTATACTGAAAAACCTAAAACATAATGGAAGGAGGATAAAAAATGGGAAATATTTAAATTTACATTTTACAACGGCAATGCTATTTCAGCGCGAGTTTTTACGCAGGAAGTTTACCCACAATCCCACCGCTCGCAACCCCCCCCCCCCAAAAAAAAATAGAATAACGGCAACTTCTAAGCCCTAAACGAAACAGCCATTTCACACTGGAAAAGGAAAGAGTTCTGTAACATATCATCCCCCCTCCCCCCCACCCCCACCCCCCCCCCCCGTCCCAAACCCTGCTGGTAAGCGACAACGGACAATAAAATTGGTTAGAGCAGAAAAAGAAATGGTCGTACTTCAAACAACATATTCTTTCTTATAACTGGAGTGACGGCTGACTTACCATATCTTAAACAATTCAGAAACCAGAACTTTCCACCAGTAGTTTTTGGCAAAGCGGGAGAATAATTCACTAACCATACGCAAGACATTCTAGCATGCCCTCGAAGTTCAGGTCTCGACACACAATTGGAGTCTGTGTAATACATTACGTCATGCATTTAATATTTGTTGTTTCTCTGTTACACAGGGTACCCTTGGTGCGTGACACAAAAACACACGGTCGCTATGACAACAGAGTAGCTACAGAACTGCCCGCAATGATGGCCTACCGTACAGAACGCCTCGCCATTCCCAAACCCAGCAACAAACTCCGCCACGAGATGCTCATCACGGCCAAGGAGCGCAGCATCGCCAGCAAATCGCAACTCAAAGGCCACGCTCACCACTACTTCGTATCGCCGTACCGGAACTCACAGCCAGTGGCGCACTGTGGCGCCGAGGTGGCGCGAGAGCTCGGCAGCCTCTCGCAGCTGTCGCACGCCGAACCCATGCTCGCTCTGTCCACGTTGTCGCCCTTGGATACCGTGCAGAGTAAATACGGCAGCGAGACATCACGATCCTTGCCGGCCGATCCCAACGTTCATGCACATGCGCACCCAGGCAAGGATAAACTTCCGGCTATCGTGGCTATGAACCAAAGAAAACCGGCCATGAGATCACAAAAGGATAATAGCTGGTTAGGACCACCCAACAGTATACCACCCGACAAGCGCCGCGAGCACGTGGCCGCGTATAAAACAATGGCTACCAACCATAGCGCGCACGACGCGGAAAGCGTCCGGCCCATGGAAGAACAGAGTGAGAGCGAGACAATATCCGAGGTGGCGCGCCCACTTCTCATCGATCGATTCTCTAACGGCGCGCATTACCATGGTTATGACGACGACGCGGATTCCAGCGTGTCACTGTACCCATCCGAGATGAGCGGTAGCGCGGACTCGTACTCAGTCGCCAGCGACACGCACTTTGCGCAGCTGCGATTAATCGACAAGCCACTCGGGCGGCACTTTCCGTCTCCGGGTACTAGCCTGCAGCTGAAATCCCTCGCTGCCTCAACCCGCTTCGACGAGGCCAGTGAGAGATATTCCAACAATGCCATCATGTTCCATTACGGCGAGAGCTTGAGTGACTCACAGTCGAACCTGAGCGGACATTCGCGCGAAACCCGCCGCAAGAAAGTGCACTTTGACCCCGAAGTACGAGACGTTTCGCTGGAGAATCGATCAGCTCCTTTAGTTGCACATAAACACACCCAACAACATGACGATTCATCGTCTAATGGGGTTAAAATTTCACTGGATATAACCCCAGCTTCCGATTCAGCTGTCGACCAGCTGCCAGCTGTTGTGGAAAAGTTTATGATCAAAAGCTTGCCAGTGTTGCCCAGCATCAATAGAAGTGCAATAAATCTTAATAACGCAAACGTGATCTACATCAAAGACGGCGGGAAGAGGTCAGTGAGCGGACAAGACAGTGACGTCACTCGGCCGGTGTTTATAGCCAAGAACAACGTCATAGACACGTCAAAGCCGCGTGCGGGTGCGGTGACGTCACAGGCGGCTAGTTCTAGTCAGGGAGCGGGAACACGCGTTCACCACCACCCGCACAAGGCGCTCACAGCCGTGCCGCAGCTATCCCGCGTTGCGGAGGAATCAAGCAATGCCTCCTCCTCGCCCTCGCCCCAGCTCAGGCACAGCAACAAGGCCACCAAGCCGCAGTCGCCGCAAAAAGTAGTCCCTGCCAGTACGTCTGCCTACAATGCGCAGAATCCTAGTCAATATTCATGCGCCACACATACCTCCAATGCTCAATCGACCAGTTCAAAAGCGCCCGTCCCAAAGAAGGTCGTCTCTAAGAAAACACTGAAGCCAGAGCCTAAAAAGGCTGCGTCGACGAAAAGCAAAACCAGGGGACGCAAGGGCCGCTCAAGCGGGTCTTCGTCCCGGAACTCGCCGAGCGTCGACTCGCCCATCAATGACGTCAGCGACGACCCGGAAGTGCGCGACCAGCGCCAGCGGGAGTACGCGGCCGCCATGTTGGCCGTACAGCAGCGAATGCGTGAGTTTGACATGCGCTACGGCAAGAGCAGCACGCAGCCGGAACAAGAGGACAAAGACCGGTCGTGGTTTGGCAAGGCCATCCCGCCGAAATCCAACCTTGTGCCGAAGCCAAGAATAACTAAACAAAAGTAGAACCGACCAGCACGCCTCAAAATTCATCCTTTACACCGTCAATTTATTTCTTTCAAAATATCACACGTGTTCAAATTAAAGCACATGTACATGTATATATAATCAACGGCATATGTTGTTTTGAAATACCGTTGTGAGTTTCGTGTACCTTGCGTGTGCCAAGTACTGCATCACTGAACATCTCATTTCTCATCAATACAAACAAGGAGATTTGTATATAATTACATTCAATGTTGGAAATACCGGTAATTACAATCATACGCACATGGGAAGAGGGAAAGGGGGGGAGCGGCGAAAAGGGAAGGGAGATTTCTTTTACCCCCTTCACCGTCCCCCCCCCCCGCCCCCGCCCAGTTAAAAAAATATGTATCATTGCAAAAAACGGGGGAAAAGGCAACACCAGACACTGTCAAAAAATCCCGTTAAGATGTCACGGGGGTGCTTCAGATGGGTTTCCAATGTGTACGATTTGTTTAACAGTTCTTCGTGGCGGTCTTTCAAAATCATAACAATATAACCCCAACCTGTTCACGATCCAGAAGTATATTATAGCCATAGAATGTTAATTAATGTTATTTATAATACTCAAAGAAATTCGGCTATCACTTCAGTTAATATACTACAGTATTTGTCACATGTTAGTACTCAATATGTAAATAGTTTTGATTATTTGTAACCCCCCCCCCCCTCCCCGCCACCCAAATTGAAAGTCAATCAGTTCAGTAGTGAAAAACTGCGAAGACCGAACGCCACCGAATGGCAAAAAAAAAAAAAAAAAAACTCGATATAAAAGCCCATGCAGGCCAACGCGTCCCTTTCAGTTTTTAAACACAGTTTTTTTCTTAATTTACAAGCCAAGTTAATTGTTACTTTTTGTTCTCATTTTCTCAAACTTTATGCATTCATCGATGCAAAGCCTTTTCGGACGCCATGATCCTGGTGGGAGTTTGGAAGGGGAGGAGGCGTTTATACCTTAGACCCTTAGCACTGGTCTGTAGACATGTTTCCATGTGTTTTGAATTAAAATAAATTTAACAATACATGTAACAGTAAGTGTTTTAATGAAGTGTGTTTTTTTGCGAGTTTTAATGAAGAGCGCGGGCAGACGATAACCGATAACCATATACAAGAGTGTTCTCCGCTGGTGGCTTAATCCGTCCATACGACAAGAAACATCAATAACGAGTCCAAAACATGCGTGAACGGCACAAGATTTTGCTAGCCATGCCACAACCACTTGCACTTTGAAAAATAAATCAAAAGTACGCATATTTTTTTTTTTCGTGATTGCCAGTACGCGTACAAAAGAAAGAGAAGTATTTTGCTTGGTAGATACGACCGGTAGGTACGTACAGCTGTACTCACCGCCCTTCCAGTATCGAAAACGTCACGCTACGCACTACTGAAAGTGTGTACTTGATATCGTCATAACAACATATCTACGAGACAGACAGTTTTGCACCAATATATATATATATATATATACATATATATATATATATATATATATATATATATATATATATATATATATATATATATATATATATATATATATATATATGTTACAGTCAATGTTGGAAACCCGCCATTTCACGAAATGGCAAACCGTGTTGGGTAAATTCGCGTAATGCCTAAAATCTTTTGCCATTTCACGAAATAACCTAAAAGTCAGGTTATTTCACGGAATTACTAAAAATCTTACATTTTATTTCACAAATTGGCAAACCAAGATCAGGCAAAATTGTGAAATAATCTTTTTTGGCTCGAAAGTACTTACAATCATGACAGATATTGTATCTTTTATCTTTTATAATTGCAATAAGATTACTTCAGTTTTCAAATACAATTGATACACCATAGTTGGTTTGTTCCTTTAATTAATACATCACAATTGATTGCAACTGATCACAAGCTTTTAACGCGATCATATTAATTGTAATTCATGGTAATGCACACAACTGTTTGTGTTCTGATTTCATTTAATAGCTGTTAGGATAAATTTCAAGCAACACACTGAACTGGGTTAAGATGATGTACTCAGGAACTAGTCACCGATTTGCGGTTTATCTACTCTGAAAAAGAACACCCTATAACGTCTGCTTTTACCTATTCGGGAATTAAGCCATTTTCACGGATTGGTCATTATAAGGAAACTTTCTCCATATTGGCCCTCCGGAGAAGATATATTTTGATATAAATTTACCTGAAATCGGGACGTTTTTATAAAATTCTTAAAAATGGGAGAATCAAATGAAGATAAATACAAACAGGAGCTGTACAAAGTATTTGAACAACACAAATCGGTCTTTATGCCAAAAGACCAATATTACTCGACTACGGAGGAATTAAAAGCATGAACACCGGCACAAAAAGCAGGCTTGAATATTATGTTATCAACAAGTATGAAATTATTATTATAAATATAAATTTTGGTCATTATAACTCGGATAATATTTGAAAATTTCAATGTTTATTAAAATAGAATTGGAGTACAACGTTATTGGGATACAACAGCTTTAATATTACTCTTAACTCGAGTTTTAAAGATGAGAAAAATACTAGCTGTCTTTAAAATTCTGCATTTTTGTTCATGTTTTTGTCTCAAATGTAGGTTAAAATTTAAAAGATTTTCCTGTTTTTAATTTTCAGATACGAAATTCTGCAATGCGGTGATGTGATATTCATATCGTTCATCGTGTGGTGTGAAACAATCTCGTACGATAGTTGATTGTATTACCCGTTTTTCATCACTAAACAGTTCAAACTACTGTCTTTTTTTTATTCCTGTGATATTCTATTGTTATAGATAACAGTTTGCCATTTCACGTAATGGCAAACCGAAAATTTAGGTAATTTCGGGAAATAACCTAACTTTTAGGTTAATTCGTGAAATGGCAAAAGATTTTAGGCATTACGCGAATTTACCTAACACGGTTTGCCATTTCGTGAAATGGCGGGTTTCCAACATTGACTGTAACATATATATATATATATATATTGTACCAAAAATCATGAGAAAAAAAACACACACACACATGCGTTTGGACTGATCCGAAAAACACTCCCTCAGCTTTGCACACTGGCAGCGGACAAAAAAAGTAAGCAAAAGAAGGGAAGTGTGGCAACATTGGCTGGTCTAAAACACT
Organism: Protula sp. h YS-2021; assembly: GCA_949752745.1. Taxonomy (NCBI): domain Eukaryota; kingdom Metazoa; phylum Annelida; class Polychaeta; order Sabellida; family Serpulidae; genus Protula; species Protula sp. h YS-2021. The sequence goes on from OX457032.1 coordinate 21,059,293, forward strand.
CAGCACACACGTCTGTCCAGTTGTCAGGCAACATATGTATCATTAAAAATAGGCCAAAAGCTGACAGAAAATGCCCTAAAATACCACCTCTTCAAAATGCTCATTCTGAGCAAAAAAATAGAAAACAAAGCAGTGGATTAAATATCGAAGTCTATGAGCTTTATACGCCCCAGTCCACATGTTAAAGCTTGATGTTTATAATACGAATGCTTCATCTCGATAAAGCTTGGCGAAAAACAAAATCTATGTAGCAAAGTGTTTTTGAAATTTATGCAGCTGAATGTGAGAAGCCTAATCTTCTAGCTGTCACAACTGTTAAGTGTTAATTGTTACACAATTCAACCCTTTTATCAACACATTAATTATGTTTTCTTCACCATATGATTATCACCTAAACTTTCAAGATAAGCTTCTGTACTTTTACAACATATTTCCTGTATTGGGTTTTCGAAGTGCTTCAGGCATTTTTCGATTAGATAATTGCATAGCTGTGGTAAAAAACGATCTGATGGCATTGGGCAAGCTGTCAATACGCCTCGTAACAAGGTTCTGTTCGGTTGCGTTGCTGTCTGAAGCACGCCTCATGGGATTTGGTCACATGATCAGCACCCCTGACACACGCTCAACATTGAGTTTAGTCCATAGCTCCACAGCAATGTTCTCTCAAGGCCTAATGCACATATTCCCAAAGACCTTACTCTCACAGCGTCACACAAAAAAAAACCCATTGAATTAAGAATTTGCTCAAGCCCACAGACGTGCAAATACACTTCTATCTACAAGTCAACAAATCATATACTTCACCTATTTTCTTCAGTAAATGCGACCACAGCCTTCTTTTTCAAACTGCTCATTAATGGGTAACGAGTAAGAAATTAAACGTCACATTTGCTCAGAAAATTATGCTCCTAATTTGGATTCTACCGAGTTGAAAAATATTATGAAACGCCCATTATTCAGACAATTTATTAAGAAGAACATATATGAACAAGGTTGATTAATTTTCAACAGACAATGAATAAAGCCAGAGTGGCTGTAGTACCAGTTAGGAATGACTGAAGAGTTAACCGACTTTTTCAGTAGTATTTTTGTTTTTCTGATGAATTCCAAGCTATCCTACTTATAGAAATTTATACCACAGGACACGTTACTGAATACTTCATTCTACAAACATATTGGAATTTCCTCAAAATACTTCACTTTAATAATTTTGAAAAAGAATATTTACAGTAAGCAGCAAGGTACCATATTCTGAACCATATTCAGATTTGGTAGAAAGCCTCATGAGCAACATTGCTGTTAAAAGTAACCTGACAGGATCTGTGGGACGAACAGCATTTGTTGTGTTTCTCTTAAAGTTATCCGCTTATTTGGCCAGTTTTTTGCCGAACCGATTTTTTTTTATTTTCCCAAATTTTGCTAATCGGTCCAGAAATGTACGAAAGGAAACAGTTTGAAAAATTGTTTACACACACATACACACTCCACCTAAAGAACTAAAGACGGATGGTCCCCTCCCCCCACCAAGTTACGAGTATAGCCAAAGAGCTTGTATTTACTTTTATTTAAGGGTCTTTGGTATAGCCCACGGACGATAACCGGCGGGGCGTAAAAAACACCGTGACACGTTACAATTTAAGAAAACAGTATTTACACCAAAACAACGCAAATTAAAACCGAAGAAGACAGACAAAAACACAGCCTTCGTGGAACGCGGCATGGGGCCGAGAAATCTGACCATTCGAAACACCCATGCAGAGTTTATACCATACAAATATTGTCCCTTAGCACTATATCTGTCAACCCTCCAAGGAGTCACACGAGCCCCTCAAATATCGGGGAGTGTTTCTATAAATAGAAACAGCGCTCAAAAGAGAAAAAAAAACTAAACATGCTTTGAAACACGGTTTTAAATATGCTTGACATCATAACTTATAAGTGTAGCAGGATTTTTTTTCTATCAATGGCTATTTTAGGCAAGGGTCTATTTTCAAAGCAATTTGTAATATTAGATAACGCTTCAGTTTTCCACAGTGTTTGTTCAGATTCAAATTCAATATTTTGACTGGAAACAGATGAAATATTTAGCGTATTTTGTGCATGAAATTGACTTTAGCGGACTAACGATATTGTGAACGAATACTCGAATTTGAATGGACGATATTTGATAGGGAATCTTTTCAATTTTACCTAAATTTGTGTCAAAAAGTTAGCCCTTACACAGACAAAACATGACCCAGATTCTAATTATACAATAACTACGGATTGAAAGAGTTGTGTGGCCGTTGTTGTGCAGCCAACCTCTACGGCGGTTCGGTCTGTTGTGTATAACACCTTTTTACTCCGCAGACCCACTGGGGATTCCGCGCAAAAAAGTACTCATAAAGGAGAGGAATTACTTCTTTAAAAAGTCACTAAAATATAGATTTTAGTGACTTGGACACTCATCTGCATCTTGTTCATCAATGTGCGAAAATACTTAGCACTGACGGATATCAGAAGAAATATCCATTCGCTCTGTTTACACATAACATATTGATCTCACCAGAGGTCAGCTGTTTTATAACAACGGTTTTGTGGCTTCACAACTCTCTACAAGATTACGCAGCCAGACATGTTAGGTAATTCATTCTAGTTCCCATCCCCTCTCTCTCTCTCTCTCTCTCTCTCTCTCTCTCTCTCTCTCTCTATCAATCTTTTCTTTATCGTTATGATTTGAACACACCGGCAAGATCAAAGCAAACAGCTAATATGTTATTTCGTATTTTTATTCATTCGCGCAGATACACCACAGTGCCTGGATCCCGCACCACGATAAAAGAAATGCCCCAGCTAATATTTTACTATCAAAACGCACATTAAAACGTTTTTGATCCTTTCTACAAGAAAGACAAAATAACACTACAGCAGAGGATCCTTAATATTGGTCGTGTGGTAAATGCAGGTCAAGAAAAACTCCGAACACGAGAGTTGCTAAACAAAACAGACGCTTGCCATCAAACGTGCGGTCTGAGGACAGAGAATGACCCTCCAAATACTCTATTTTAATTTCATAACTGTAAGTGAGACCGGTTATATAATACATCTTGAGATGTATAAAGTTACATTTTTATGCATGACGCCCAGAAAAAGGAAAAAGTTCTGCCATTGGAGTCGAGATTATTCTCTCATGGGGTCTCATTGCGTAGTCTTCGTTTGTTTAAAAAGACTTAGACCTATTTACATTTATGTTCTCTCTTATTTCTTTTCTCTCTCTCCCTCTCTCCACCCTCCTTCCCCACACCTTCGTTTTTATTTATTTATTTATTATATCTTTCACATCTTTTTTGTCTTTTTTTTAAAGTTTCAGTCAACGTTCACAACTCTTAAGTTCCATTACCGTTAAGGCTGGCGGTCATATCCTTTATTCAGTTACACTTTCTGAACCCCCTTCCCTCCCCCGCTCCCCGCCCGTTCTGAAGAAAAATGAAACCAAATTCGTGCTAATATTACAGTCGGAATTATCTCCCGCATGGGGTGTCTGTGTATGCTTTTAGCTTTTGCTTATTCCCTTTCCAAACTGTCAATATATTTTATAGTTACTTTAGCCATTGTTTTGTACTGTATTCTCTTTCATTGTACATTTGGAAATAAACGTTAAAATGAAATGAAATAAATAAATATTTTCTCTTGAAGGGGTGATACATTGAAGAAAAAACAATATCCCCCCTCACCTCTCCCCCCCCCCCCCGAAACCCACCCACACCTATAAATGTGCAAAACATCAAAAGAACTGACATCCAGAAAGTTTGAGAAAATACGAAGGAAAGTCTGAAAATCGTATTTTATGGGGTGGTATTATTGGCTCTCTCTTCTATTGTAAATCTGGTTGTTTTCGTAGGTCTCTGGACAACTCGGCACCTGCCAAACTCGGCTCCTACAAAGTCGGCACTTTTTGGACAACTCGGCACCTAAAAATTTGGACAACTCGACAAAATTCTCTGTTACATGACGTGGGCCAATACTGCCATCTGATTGCCATCTGATTGGTCACTTCCAGTGATGGTTAACGCAATTATTTGTGATCAAAATGCCAGTAACAAAGCATATAATTGACTGATTTCAAGTCATCATGAAGACATTGTAGACAAGATACCTAAAAGTCAAAAATTTCTTACCGGTCAAAAATGCTTCATGTTGAGTTGAAATAAGTCAATATCTGCTATTTGTCATACGCTCAAGTTCGAACAAAGACCTTCTGATGATTTAGCTAAGTGACCTTCACTGGCCACTCTATCTTCTACCCTCCCCTCGCTCCCGTGGACAGCTCCTGTACTCACGCTGAGCCTGGCCGGCCGGTGGTTAGCCCCGCGCTGCCTCCGCTTGCAGACTGAGCTTTCCGTCGTAACCCGGGAGACGTGCTCGGCAATTTCCGTCCACCTAAGCTAGGCGAAGGTCCCGCTTCGGCTCTAGTCGGACTGCACGCAAAGTAAATCAGAATCTCTGTTTTTTTTCTTTTCTTTTCTTTTTTTTTTTTTTTTTTTGAAGCTCCAACTACACGAATACTTTTTCTAGCTTTCGCTATAGGTTATTTTATTCAAGAGGAAGCCAGGCAAATGTGGAGTTACTCACAGTTATAACAACAAATATCAGCCGTAACTACACCAACGTAATGCAACAAAATTTCATTATTTACTCAAGCCATTTTTTTTTTTTTTGGTATTGGCAACAGCAACGCCGTTTATTTTCACGGCCTGTGACTGCTTGATCGTGCAAACTTCAACACATCGACTACACTAAGCAGAATCTTGTCTAAAGCAGACGTTTAAAATCAAGACATGGACCAATAAAACTGCAGATACACAAACAGCCCAGCGCACAGCCAATCACAGGCGAGGACAGCTACACTACCAATCATTTTCCACCAGGTGTTAGGGTGGAGGGAAGGTAAATTTAGTGTAAATAAAAAAGAACGTAGAAAATGAGAGAAAATAAAAACAAAAACAAAAAAAAAAAAGGTATTTACCCGATGATCTTTTTCCTGCTTAAACCAGGAGAAGGTGCAGGGTTAGGTTTTATGTGATTACTGAAAAGTTAGAAACAAAACAAAAAACAACATAGAGGGAGCACATAAAAATCTTTTTTATATATATAATTTCAGTAGCTTAATACCAAAAGTGCGAGAGACTGCGAGAGACTACGAGAAAATGAACGAGTGTTGAAAGAACACAGAGTTACTGTAGAAGCAGACAAGCAATGTAGCAGACTACTGTTCTTGTGCTTCTACAAACTATTTCTTAACAATTTAAATATATTTTAAATGCCGTGCAGCTTTGTTATTTCGAGGTCGGTTATCTCGAAGTTTATTCATTAGTGCTGGCAAACTGAGCTTTCGAGGTTCCACTGTACGGATTTTTGGAAACCAGGTCAAGCCAAACATAAGGTTCTTTTTTCACAAACTCAGCTGGGAGTAAGGACCAGCTTTTTTTCCAAACCCATTCCTTGTGAAACTTGCGCTGTATAATATTCACCCTCGGCCCTCTTACTCCCCCCCCCCCCCCCCTCCCTTTCAACGCAAGGTGAGGTGGACTGGATATGGCACTTAAGAACTCCAATCAACAAAGGAAATTGTCACAGATTATCTGACATATGAATCAATCACGCGGCGGTTCCATCACGTGACTGGGGAAGTCGCACCCCGAGTCAGTTTGTACCCGAGTCACGTTGTACTCAAAACTGTTCCGGGCTCATCAAAACTTGATGGTCATGCAGTGCCCTACCCTTCCTTCTCACCCCATAACACTAGGGGAGGGGACGGAAAGGGAGGGGACAGGACGGGAGGGGAGGGGAGGGAGGGAGGGAGGGAGGGAGGGAGGTAGGGGACAGGACGGGAGGGGTGGGGAGGGAGGGAGGGAGGGAGGGAGGGAGGGAGCGAGGGAGGGAGGGAGGGAGGGAGCGAGAGAGGGGGGAGGGGGAGAGGAGGTCAGATGAGCCCGGCTCCAAGATGCACCGTTCCCTCTTTTGGTTTATCAGCTGAATGACAGATCAACCACAGATCATATTCCGGTCCGAGGTGGAAGGAACAAGGCTTGGGAAGACTGAGAACAACCCTAACAATCCCGTAATGGAACCGCTATTACTTTCATTATTTCATTGCTTATTTCTTACATAACCAATGTCACAATTACGTTGATAGATGTATTTTAAATCTGAAGTAACATAAATGAACACCAAAACTGAAAGTTTACATTTTCGTTTATGGAAATACATTAGAGTGCAAATTTAAAGAACCATAGGAAGTATGATAGTTTAACTAAGAACTTGAGAGTTAGACACTATGAAGGATTGAATAACATAAACACATCTTTCTGATATGCAACCGAACAACTAAAAATTATTCACCTAACATCTAATGGATGTCTAGCTGCTCTCCTGATTGGCTGAATAGCGTGTGACGTCACTTGGCTGCCATGACTACCACCTTGATGGACCGCCGAGGCCGCCATCTTGGATTTCCCATCATCCTCCGGCGTCTCCATGACCGGATGCAGCGACGAGGGCACTGGCAGACTGGCGTGTGTCGGCAGACTAGCAGTGACGTCACTAGCCGTGCCACCCGCGTACAGCAGATCCTCTGGCGTCGTTGTTTTACGACTTCTTGCCTGATCAAAAGGGGAAAATTTTAATGTCACCTTACTAAGCAGTTTTTCTTTAGCCAGATTTGATTCGCACCTCAGAAACTGGTTTAGATGTGTTTTTTTCCTTTATATTTGTTGTGATAAGCAGAGAAATAATCTACCTATTCAAGTACGGTGAGACGAATAACAGCTTCCATTACCCTGACATCACTGTCAACGGCTTTAAAAGTTTTCTGTCTTAAAAATACAACTTGCAAGACTTATGCAATAATCACGAAATGTCACAGGCCTTGCAAAATGTCTAATAGAATACATTAAAGTGTTACTCAAAAGTAGAAAGTCGAAGCCTTCTTTGTAATGAACTGCACTGCTACACTAACCACTGCACTGCCCTTGGAAGTAAAACTGAAATCAGCTGGTACCGCGTGCCTTAATCCGGCCCTACAGACTGCTCGAGCTATCTCGTAGGGAGTCCGTCGGGGCTCGAAGGTAGGGGCGGAGCGATGGGGGGGAGGGGAGTTGTGTTGGGTTGGACGGGTACGTACCTTGCTCCGTGCGTACAAGCGGATCGAGCTATCTCGTAGGGAGTCCATTGGGCCTCGAAGGTGGCGACAGAGGGCGGGGGGGGGGGGGGGGGCTGGGGGTGCGTACCTTGCTCTGGCGGTACAAGCTGGTGGAGCTATCTCGCACGTCCGTTGATCCTTGTATGCGGGCCTCGCAGGTGCGGGAGGTTTGGAGGGACCGGAAGTGGGCACCTTACCACCGCCTTACAGGCTTCTTAAGCTATAAAGTCGGGACTCCGTCGGGACTCAAAAGCGAGAGGCGGGGAGAGAGTGAGTGGGTGCGTACCTTGCTCCGACCGTACAGGCTGGTGGAGCTATCTCGTAGAGAGTCCGTTGATCCTTGCATGCGGGCCGCGTCTGTCAGTGGCGTGACATGACCAGGCACTGCGACGCTCTCCAGCATTCTGCACACGCGTCAAGGTCACGTCAAAGTCAAGGGTCAAGCGGCGCCCGAATGTGAAGTGCAATAGGTCCGCCCAATGACGTAATGATTGACAGTCGACACACAACAGCCAGGACGTAGTGCAAAAGCGAGAAAACGCATGAAAATAAAAATAAATGAATCAATCTACAACTAAACTATTTCAACACAATTTCTAATCTTACACACACAGACACATAGTTATATTTTTTATCCCTGTGGGGAAAACCAAGACACATCTTGAGAGTAATAGGGATCCCATCAAAGCAGAGGCGAGAACGGGAGTAGGGACTCCGCTCATAGAGGGCGCTGTCTTACTTGCAAGCAGACGACATGTGTTAGCACCATGCGTGTAGCACCAAATAACTTCCTTGAGCAACAGAAGGCGAGTTATGGTTTTTAACAAATGGCTTACAAAACTATAATAATAAAAGCATTGTAAATGAAGCTTCGTAAAAGCAACTTAGACCTTATTAATTTTAACTAAACAACAAAGATCAGACAACAAAACATGTTTTTAACAATTTCAGAAAAGGCCGAAGCTGTTTTTTTCTTCAAGTGGCTACGTGAGCAACAACTTTTCTTCTCGGGGGGGGGGGGGAGGGCAGGGGGGAGGGAGGGAGGCACCCACACTACTATCAGGGTCCCGCCCACTAATGGACATCAACTTTATCTCCCTGAATATATTTTATTTTTACAAAGAAATCTGCCATTTGTATCATTACCGATCACAAATCAGAACTTGCTACCGAAACAGGTAAAGGAATGCGACAAACAAAGCGACAGCAGATACAACAAAATGATAGCAAGAATCACTGTGAAAGCGCATGACCGTGTATGCCGTGTTTTTAGGGTTTTTTAAAAAGATGTTCAAACATATTTACGATTAAAAACGTACACAAATTAAAACAACAATTAATACAATAATTAGCAGGTTGAGTAAATGATTTTACAGATATATTCCAATCAAGGGAAAATTAGCGGGAAATAATGGCACGATGCATAAGCCACAACAATGATTGGTTGATTTCCGGGGTCAAGGTCAGCGTCACGTGATGGTGCAAATTGTAAACAAATCAAATAAAATGGACTCAGTGTTACAATCGGTATGAAAAATTACGTTAGAATGAATCACAGATTTGATTGAAAAGTTACAGTTGATATTACAGAACTAAATATGCACTACATTTGTGTACGTTTAAGGCCATGGTGCAGAAAAAACTTATTAAGTGTACAAACATCACTTCACAATATAGAAGTCAACCGTTAATTTCTTAAAATGGATTATTTCTCAACTTAAAATACTTTAAGTGCATTAATTCATCATTTTAGTATTGAATAAAAAACATGCTTCGGATAATGGCCATAATATGTGGGATTTTTGTTAAGTGCCAACAAAAAAAATATTCAATAGTGTTGTGTGACAATAAGGAGTCTCAGTTTATTTATATAACTACGAACTACAGGAGATCGGAATAAATAAAGTTTACTTTATATATTTAATAAACACTGACCAGCGAAGCACCTGTTGAGATGAAGAGTAAGTGGTGGGCCTTTTATCAAATACCAGCAAAATTTTCCAAAGATACATCACTGACAATTGAATAATTTCTCAACTAACAAGTCTTCAAAGGTCTTATATGAGTTGAATTCTTACTTAGTTTTTTCGTACTGTTTATTATTTTTGTTGTATTTTTAGCCTTGACCTCAGAGACGGATAACCGTGTGGTTCAACGATAACTACTATCAAAAACATACAGGTGATTTCATAAATCCAGTTAATCAATAAATACCGCAAAGCCCATAGCCTCCCCCCTTCCCTTCCAGCCCCTCGACATCACAACAGATGCTCCTGGGAGTACTTTTTAAAGCATATAATTTCTTAACAATTAAACAAAGGTAATGCATAAGTATTCCAAGTACAAATACAGTACCCATCTAAGTACTTCCACATTTGCTGCAACCTGGAGGAGGGAGTGAATTCATGAAGTATTACATACTGGGTGTTTCATGTTGCAATTTATATACATACATGGGGTTCTTCCAGAAAAAAATAACACAAGCAGAGGCTCAAGAACACGACAGTTCAGGGCCACCAAATATATTGGGACAACCTTTCTCATTACTAATGAGAATTCATATAATATTTGGATTCTACGTTTAACACCAGTAATTAGTGCGGGGCGGTGGGGTGCGATGGGGGGGAGTTACAACGATCTGAAAGAGATTAAGTATGGTACAGCCTTGCTTCTTGCCTGGAACAACCCTAATTTAAGGCGGATAATACCAAATGAAATCAGGAAACACTGTGTTAGGAAACTCGATGAGGCAATCGGAAGGACAACAAATAATCACACCGCATGCAAAAATCAAACTTTTATTTTATTAAATCAACTTTTTTTTGACGTCGCTTGGAAATGAGTGCAATTACAGTCGTTTTTTCTCTATGCAACAACACATGTGTTGAAATATAAAATACTACACTTCGAACTGAAAGGCTCTTTTTTGATTGGTCGAGATTTGTTTTCACAAATCTTACTGTCAGTGTCATAGCAGAAAATTGTTACACTGGCCGGTGATTTCGGATATTTTTTTTTCAAGTCGCAAACTGTATGTTTACGCAATAAAGCTAAACAAATTCCATATTTATTTTTAAAAATCGATTTATAATATTTTCTCCAACTGAAAGATTTTTGGCTTTCTTATATTTGATTTTCTTGAAATACTCGAGTGTTGTTAACATTTTTAAGTCTTTTTGTAAAGCCTTTCTTTAAATTTAATTCATTCCATTTTTCCCTAAGAGGTATTGTTTACAAAGCGTGCACATTGTTTCGAATAACCATGACGTATCACTTGCCGCCAAGCATGACGTCACAGGAAGGAACTATAAAGAGCTACGTCTACGAAAAACAATGCTTCACACTCTGTACCACTCTCTGCCCCAAATGCATCCCCATCCACTCATAGGCCAACCCCCCCCCCTCCACCCCTCCCCAAACGCACATACCAAATAATCCAAAATTGACATGCACGCACCTGTCACTAGGGGACGCCATTTGCGCAAGCGCACCGGACATGACGTCATCATCGTCGTCATCATCCTCATCGGATGACATATCACTCTCATCTACAATATTTTTTATAGCAGACACCAATTATTGAAAACAAAGCGCAATCCAAATGATGGCGTTAAACACAGAGGAAAGGATTTAACTTTCAGCACAGTCCGACAACCACAATACAAAGTTTCCCGTGTGTTTTTTAATTTATTATCTTAGTTGTTATCATAATCTTCTTGTCGACCCTCCCCCCCTCCCTCCTCAGCCCACCCAGCACCTGGCAGTTGGCACATACGGCCGCAAAACTCAATAATATCGCAACGTTTTCTCATCGACACCAAAATAATCCAATAAAAATATCAATCCCCCCGACGTGCCCATTCCTAGGCCCCCGCCCCCTTTGCTACCTGCTGCCCACTCGCACTCCCCACCGACGTACCGTCATGATCACGTATGAGGCTATCACTGACACCATCAGTCTCGATACCCGTCTGGTTGACGATGAGGAACTGGTCCCTCGTTCCCCTGTCGCCCCCCCCCCCTCCCTCTCCCCATTCACGTACCATCATGGTCGCGTATGAGGCTATCATCAACACCATCAATCTCGATGCCCGTCTGGTTGACGATGAGGAACTGGTCCCCGTCCCCCCCTCCAGCCCCACCCTCTCCACCCCCCCCCACCCCCCTCCCTCCCCGCCAACCTACCATCATGGTCGCGTATGAGACTATCATCAACACCATCAATCTCGATGCCCGTCTGGTTGACGATGAGGAACTGAAGCATATCGCGCTGTAGCGTCGAGTTGACGTTCTCCTGGTGGAGCTTGGCTATCAGCTCCTTGTTCTCTGCCTCCTTCTGTGACGCCTGCAGACCCTTGTTGATGACGAGAGCGAGGAAGCGCTCCAGCAGGTACTTGGCCTCCTCCAGGCTATTGCACTTTTCCACCACCGATGACGGCTCTTCCTCGAAATCTTGCTGTAAAAACCAAACCAAAAATAAAAATAAAAATAGTAAGTGAATACATAAATCTCGAAATATGTACATTTTATATTATGGTCATCTCGGCTTATGTTCTTTCTTTTTTTTCTTTTCTGAGAAGTGTCATGAAGTAAATTCTGAATAGTTAGCATTACCCACAATACACCGCACTTACCACGATTTTAAAATGCGTACTTCTTTACTCTCCCAGTTTTTTTCTCTGCATTAAGCAACAAACAAACATTGTTTGCTGACTTTTACATGTTCTTTTTTGCTTTTTATTGATTGAGTTATTGATTGATTTGTTTATTGATCAAATGTTATCACCTTGCTTTCCTCCATCTGCATGATGTTGCCCTGACAGTCGTTGATGTTGTCCTGTATAAAGGCGATGTCGGCACGTAGCTGCTCGATCTGATCGTCCACCTGCTTCGCCTGCTCACCGCCAGGTGGCGCCTCCTGTGCACGCTGCTTCTTCCGCATAAACCTCTCAATTTTCTTACCCTTCTGCTCCCGTTCCTGTTGCAATTCAAATGCAATGCTAACAATTTTCAACCTTTCTTAAAATTTAATCGAGGTCTTTTTCGATTACCGCTTTCCAAAAAAAAATAAAAATAAATAAACAAATAAAACGGACAAAACAGTTCCCTGCCTTCCTCTTTAGCTTCAATGTAAGAAAAGTGAAAAAAGCAAAATAGAATGAAGCGATTTCTGCTTAGATTGATGTCTGCACCCCCCAGTTTATCCCTGAACTTTTATTTATTTATTTATTTATTTATTTATTATTTTATTTTACATAAACTGTTCATCTTCAAATGTTTAACCCTGTCTGTTTAATTTTACGCTCTTCTGGCCTCCGTTTATCGGCCTGATTTTTATGTATTGGTTTATTTTATTTTAATCTGTTTATTACCCTCAGCCACCTGTCCATGTCGCGCTCCATGTGGGAAATCGTCTGTTTCTTAGTTATTATCGACGACACCTGAAAAATCCAAGATAAACCCGATTAAATCAGTTCTTATCACTCGTTGGTATCTTGCTATTTACGACGCTAGCCGTAGTTCTATGTTATTATAATATATATATATATAAACTTATAAAATTTGTTTCTTTTGATAACAGCGTTCAAGGTGAAGAAAGTTTAAGCTTTAAATCATCAAATCACCCATACATATGAAAACTTACCGATTTTTCAATGGCGTCCCATTTATTTTTAGCTGCTTTGGGAGAGAATTTGGAGGCAATACGCCGCGCATACGTCACGGGTCTAGCAGACGACCGGCTCGCTACGCGGCCTGCCACCTTGGCCGACATCTGCTGACTCGATTTCTTCAGCGCCTCAATCTGTACAAATGCCATCCATATTGTATTCACTTAATCTCCCGCCCAATTATCGCTCAGAACTAAATGTTTGATGTCTCTATTTTTGCAATGGTGTCTTGGGATACATTCCAAATATGGTCAATCAATATAACCTATGAAGCATTGCCGCTCTGGATGCTTCAACTTTCCTCTAAAGCAGCACGCCCTCCTCTATTATCTTCAGTCCCACACCCTCCCCACGTCCGCCTGTTGAAACAATCAGCCCTGACTTCTCTCCGCTGCCTCTGCAGTCTTACTCTCGAAACCCATACTCCGCTACCACCGCCCCCCCATCTCATCCCCTCCTCTCCCTCCCACCTCTACAATATTTCTCTCGGGACCCACACTCCGCTACCCCATATCTCATCCCCTCCCCCTCACCGCTTCAATCTTACTCTCGTGACCCACACTCCGCTACCCCCTCCCCCCCCCCACCTCTAAAATCTTACTCTCGTGACCCACACTCCGCTACCCCCCCCCCTCCATCTCATCCCCCCACCTCTACAACCTTACTTTCGTGACCCACACTCCGCTACCCTCCCCCATCATCTCATCCCCTCCTCCGCTGCCCTACCTCTTCAATCTTCCTCTTCAACACCATGTCCTTCTGGCGCTTGTCCGCCTCCAGCTTCTTCATCTTGACCTCGAGCAGACGCTGCTCCTTCTTATGCTTGGCCGCGTCCTTGCTGTGCCGCGCCTCCAGTGCCCGCTTCTTACCCGCCTCCTCCTTCATGTCGTTCATGAGCTTCACCTGCCACCAGTAGTATAGAGTAGGGCAGCTTTCATTACAACCCCCCCCCCAACCCCACCTACACTGGTCACACCCCCACCCCTCTTGCCCCGTTTTCTCTTCGTGTTGTTCATGAGCTTCACCTACCACCAGAAGTATACAGTACAGCACCTTTCATCACCCCCCCCCCCCACACACACACACAGACACACAACCCCCCTCCCCTCCATCGCCCGCTTCTTACCCGCCTCCTCCTTCATGTCGTTCATGAGCTTCACCTGCCACCAGTACTATGCAGCACAGCACCTTTCATCATCCCCCCTCCCCAGCTCCCCCCCCCCCCCCCGCCCTCCCCGCCCTCCCCACACAAATACAACTCCTCTCCCCCACCCTCAGCACAATAAACACACCTACCTTAATTTTTCTCAGCTCGGCGAGGTCTTTCTGCAGTGTCTTCAGCTGCTTCTCATAGTGGCTCTGGTTCTTCAGCAGTTTCGCGTGCTCCTTCTTCGCCGTCTGCACACGCTTCAACTCGCTTTGCATCTGCGTCAGTTTCTTCTGATATTCATTGCGAACTTTTTGTACTTTCTCCGCCGAGTGAGACTCCACTTCACCTGCAACACACACGCTTCTTGTTCTCAGCTTCCGGTTCGCTCTGGTGTAATCCTACCCACTCAGTACACCGATTTTTTTTTTTTTTTTTTTTTTTTTTTTGATGTCAGATCGAACCCATTGTACATTTGTTCATAAAAAATACACAATAAAATCGTGAAAAAAGACCAGTAATCGAATACACGTAAGATGTTAAACATGATACGAGGCAGAAAGATACGGCAGAAAAATATACAGGAAAATCTTAATTTACTCTTCGAGAAACAATAGACACCATACGCCTGTTATGAAATATACGGATTGTGTCTCAGAAGGGACCAGAGAAAATATTTAGCCTGAAAAACATTCCATTCGCCAAACGTATACCACTTAAATGAGATTGCAGTTGGCCACAATCAATCATATAGCAGGAAAAAACCAAAGTATTAAGCCTGCCAATGGTTTTGTTTTTGTTTGTTTGTGTGAGCGAGGGGAAGGGGGGAGGGAGTTATAGCCCAAAACACCATATCGCTAAACAGCCCCAATCAAAAGGGGGGTTGGCGGGGGAGTATAAAGGGGGGTTGGCGGGTCGAGGCCGTTGCACTGAGATTAGCGATGATCCTGTCTCTGTGGGATCCAGAAGGAAAATGAAGCAATAAACAACCCCATTCGCCAAAACATCGCCCATCAAAGGGGTGAGGGTGGGTGGTATGGAGGTGCCGGGAGCGAGGCCGACGCACTGAGACTGGCGATGATCCTGTCGCGCTCTAGCTCGGTGCCTTTGATCTGCTGCTGCAGGTTGACCAGCTTGTCCTCGTACTGGGCGCGCATGGCGTGGAGGCGTCTTTGGCTTAGCTCGAGCTCCTCAATCAGCTTCTCCTTGATCGACATCTCGCACTGAAGGTTCGCCAGATCCTCATGCAGGTTCTCGCATTCTGAAAGCACAGACACGGGTTGTATACATACAGTTCATGTTTAATAAAATACCAAAATCCTCTTGTCCTCTCCACCACCCTTTTGTTGTTGTTTTGTGGCTTTTTTAGATGTGTTTATCCTCTGTCAGATTTTTGTTTAGATTATTTATTGACTTATTTTATTTTCTAGTTATTTATTATTTGTTTATTTTTATTATTTATTCATTTGCTGGCTACTTTGTCAATGATATACACCCTTTAAGTATCGATGCATAGCGGGACGCCGTGATTTTCCGTTCAATGTGTTCAGAATGATGGACAATAGCACCTGTCACACGCCGTATGCGAATACCAATATCCTGCAGTGCCTGTGGTCACTGAGTTTTACATTCAGAAAGAAGCATCCAAGTGGTACAGTATTGCTAAAAAGTAACCGACTACGTAGGAACTCACCCCAAATAACGTGTTACTGTTGCAAAAAAAAAAATGAGCCGTTAGGTCTTGCAGTGAAGGAAATGGAGATGTATATAATATCATAGTATTACATACTACAGAGAGAAAATTCACCGAAATTATTCGATAAAATGTTAATTTTCTGACCAAAGCCAGCTCGTTAGGATAGCTTACTGAACGAGAGTACTAACTCAGGTACTAATGGCTGAAAGCTGTCAGTCAGGTACTAATAACTGACAGGCTGTCACTCACGTACTAATGACTGACAGACTGTCACTCGGATACTGATGACTGACAGGCTGTCACTCAACTTCCAATGACTGACATGCTGTCACTTAGATGACTGACATGCTGTTAAAGACTGAAAGACTATACCCGAGGTGGTAATTCTTGAAAGGTTTACCTAGGTTCTCTCAGCTGGCAGACTGTCACAAAGGTGCTAATGCCTGAGAGGCTGTCACTTCGGTACTTATGACCAACAACGCATTCATCCATGTGTCAATGACTGAGAGACAGAGAGAAGTACTATGACTGATATGAAGTCATTCAGGCATAAATAACTGACAGGGAATCGGTGAAGTGCAATGACTGATATGAGGTCATTCAGGCATAAATGACTGACAGGGAATCGGTGGAGTACTGTGACTGACATGAAGTCATTCAGGCATAAATGACTGACAGGGAATCGGTGAAGTACTGTGACTCACATGAGGCCATTCAAGCATAAATGACTGACAGGGAATCGGTGAAGTGCAATGACTGATATATGTCATTCAGGCCTAAATGACTGACAGGGAATCGGTGAAGTACTGTGACATATGAGGTCATTCAGGCATAAATGACTGACAGGGAATCGGTAAAGTGCAATGACTGATATGAGGTCATTCAGGCATAAATGACTGACAGGGAATCGGTGAAGTGCTATGACTGACAGGCAGTCATAGGGGCATAAACAGCTGACTGTCACTAAGGTACCAATGACTGAGAGACGTGATGGCCACTGAGAATTGGCCTATTCTTCATGCATCGATACTTAGAGCCTGTAATATTACAATACTTTGAGCAGTGAACAAATACAGTCCACATCACCAATAACCTTCATATAGTAAATCAACTGTCAATGTTAATTACTGAGACATGCTCAAAATGCATGAAGAATAAGTCCCTTTCAACAAATATATAGTAAAAAATTCATGTAAACATGTCCAGCAAACTCAAACAGTACCTTATAAATATAATACTGTACATACTTTTTATTATTTCAGTGAATCTTGGACTGTATATTATAGATAGTTGTCCGAATTGGTTTATGAAACTTGAAAGGTGTGTGTTCGAACATGTATGCCACACATCCAGGCAACAGATAATAAATGAAAGTGGGTAAATCGTACGAAGAAAACACGTTGTATTAAATGTGACTGAATACTCACTTCAACTGATATACATGTGTGTTACACGGATTTAATTTTAACCAAGGAATAATCATGAAGTCAACACATTTGTTTACATTGTGACGGTTACTGATAATATACAAGGTGCTGTAAAATATGATAAAAAAACGGATAAAAAAGTGAAGTAACACGGTAACTTAATAAACTGCGAAAAGCTTTAACTAAAGATCAAAACAAAAGAGAACATCAAAACTTGCAAGAGTGTATAGTGAGTGGAGACCAGACTACTACTAGTCTAGATGCATATATAGTTTAAACTAATTACAGTCAAACAGCACCTCACCTTTTACATGCAATATCTTATTTTAGTAAATACGTGAACAGATTATATATATATTAATGGAAGAAAAAAATTAGAAACCGTGTCAAAACAACCGGTATAGTTCAATAAACTGGTAACAGACCATGAGTAAAAAGTATGCATTCAAATATTTCAAAGCCCCGACCCTAGCTGCAGGAGATCACAGCCAATCATATGTCAAGTCAAACAAACAACGAATCAAGTCTGTCACTGGTCTTCCCTTTTTTTTTCTTCTTTTTTTGTTTTTGTTTTTGTTTTTGTTTTTTTTTTTTTTTTGTTTTTTTGTTTGGTGTGTTTGTGTAAAGTTTCTCAAGGGGACGGGGGGCAGTGAAATGCTCTGAATGAGTTCGCGGTTAGCGCCTGCCACTGGGGGAGGCGTAGAGAACCGGCACAACGTGCTACCTTCGTTGTTGTTTGCGTCATCACTTCTTGCGGTCGTGTTTCCCTCTATACCTTTCAACTCAGCTACAATATTTACAAAGTGTCGCACACTAAACATGCGTTTAATGGAATACTTCTACAGGATTAGTACATTATCGTATCATTCTACATTTACTAAGACAACAAAACAAATTTAAATAATGAATACAAGAAAATGTCTCTCAAAACAGGAGCAGCAAAAAACAAACAAAAAAAACAATGAAACACGTGACTGAAGCACGTGACTGAAGCACGTGATCAGCCATGACAACATAAGAGCCAAAAAACGTACGCAAGACACCACGGAAGTTATATATTTTTTTCGAAGCAGATTACAAAAATTTATCATTATTTCGAACACTTAAACACCTCATTTGAAGTGTTCAATTGTGGTTTGCCATGGCAATGAAACAAACAGGCGGAGGAACACACAAGCCGGATCACAGCGCGGAGCGATCTCATCTTTATTTTTTGTTCTTTTGCACTCTACTCACAAAATAACTACCAGGCACCAGTGTCAATCAAGAGTGCAGACAAAACTGCAGCTCAAATGTTCATTTTCTACATTTTACTTTCACGATATTTGTTGATGTTCAATAACGTTTACTCTTTTTTCTTTTTTTTTAAGAAAGTTCGTTTTTTTTTTTTTTTAGGTGCAACCCCAACTAATTAACCTTCTATTTTGCTAATATACTCTAAGAAATAAAACAAGAATTACTTTCATTTGACTGAATTTATCTGAAATAGAACGAAATTCTTTGATATGCAGCAGTGATAATCGGTGGTCAGTTTTGCCACGCCTGAGCCTTTTGTAACTCAAAACGAGTATTTCCACTTCTAATTGATTTAAATAACACTTTTGCTTTACATTTCAGCTATGACAGGAAAGCTGTTAACTGCACTGGATTTATCCAGAATTCCAGCAATACCACGTGATCAGAAATGCCCTATTAGGCAGCTCCTAAGTAAGCAAAACGCGGGGAAATTATACAGCTTTATCGGTATCGAAAAAGCTTTCAAGTTTCAAAATAAGCAATCAACCGGAACTAAGGAATGGACAAAAAAAAAGGAAAAACAAAAAAAGAAAGCAACAGCATCCAATCAGATCCTACTCATAAAGTTGAGAAACGGGTATTATTTTACAGAAAGGCATCGTCGTAAAAAAAGCCTTCGACGCAAGAAAAGTGAACATAATACATCCCACGTGACCTGTGTAACAACTTCAGAACAGAATATAAACAAAATAAAACACAACAGATAAAACCTTGGACGCTTTTTTTCTAAATTCCAAACAGAATAGATCTAAATGATTTCAAAGCTGTAAAATGACGTTTGGACGAACAAAAAAAAAAGAAGCAAATCTCAAACAAGACTGCCATGCAACAAACCGCAGGGGTTGGAGGGCGGGGGTAAAAATTAAACCAAAAAAAAAAAAACAACAACATGCATGTGAAAATCAATGACTGCGCGGAGATGGCACAAAGGCGAGATCGGCCGTTGAACTCACTTGCGGTGACCAACATGAGAGCCCCGGCGGCTGACGAGTCATCGTCATCAAAAAAGTCGTCCAGGAAGTCTGACAAACATTTGACAACGTGCACCAACAACGTGCACCAACATAACCATTTTCTATCAGTTCAACACATAACAAAAATCCTTCCAAGACTCTGTTTTTTTTTTTTTCAAATTTCTAAAAATCGTTCGTCAAAAAAAAAAAAATCATTTTCTTGCAGCACTTCGTACAAGAAAACGCCAAGAAACATTGAGCCACAGCCCCTTTTTACTTCTACGTTTTTTTGAGCACTACTGTTTTCTCTCTTTTTACGAAAACAAACTCCTACAGTACCATACACATTATACGTAAAACTACTTCTTGTTTTAGAACACAGTCTACGCTTTACACAGCCTGAACCACCTACCACATAAACGATACCTCTTCCTATCTAATCTAGGATATTTTTACAGCATGCTGTGTAGCTACACTAACAAGGACCGAATGTGTCTGTGACCGAACTTTAAAGCGGTGGTCGGTGGGGTAGCACATGAGACGTTAGGGTTGTAGAATGGTGGCGGAAGGATGGGGGGGGGGGGGGGTTGGGGGGGGGAGGGGGAGGGGTGACAATCAATTTTCTATGTCACACAGAAATGCACTTTAAAATTCTCTGTCTCGCGTCCCTGGCTGTGGGCACCTTGTTTTTTTTTGTGTGTGTGTGTGTGTGTGTTTTTTTAGTGAGACTGTGCTCTTTTTCAGCCTTTTATCCCGATATCTTTAGTTCAGTTCATCGTTCGCCTTCTCACAAATGCATGTACTTTTTCCTTTAAGGCAATCCCTATGTAATTTTCCACATTTAGGTATATTTATTTTATAATTTTTATGATCGCGGAAATTTTTTTTTCTAGATAATCTGTCATGATACAAGATGGACAATACATAAATTATACAAAATAAACTGTTTTAAAGAAATGTTTCTGCGCATCTAGAAAAAACGAGGCTACAGCACGACTCCAGTCATCACATCACATTTTTGACGATTTCGGGGTTACACTGATCTTTTTTCCGAGAAGGTTTTGCACTCATAAGGAAAAAAACAGGCATATCCGATAATTGTTCGCCACCCCACCCCCTACCTCATCCCCCCTCCATCCCCATCGAGTTTTATACCCAGCCCTTCACTTATAAATCTGCCGCTTTCACGAACCGAAAACCTGAAACTCTAAGTTTATAGTTTTCTTTTGGTAAAATCTCAAGAGGAAAGAAATAAAGCGAAATCGTCAACATAAGACTGATTACCGTCTTCCATGTCCGAGTCCGAATCGTCGTCGTCGTCGTCCTCTTCGTCCTCCTCTTCCTCCTCCTCCTTTTCGTTCTCTCCGTTTTGCTGAATAAAAAACAACGGCGCTCGAACAAAAATTCGGAACCGAACAAAAATAACACGACTTCGGTCCTTGCTGCTCAAGGTCAGATTTTTTTCTATATTCTTATGTATCCAACAGCTATAAATTACTATCTTCAATTTTATCACTGGTCTTGCTGCAGATATTTGCGTCATTTATTTACATGTTTTTCTTCTTTTTTTTCATATTTTATTTGCATCATTTCTAACAATTGCCACAGTCTGCTTAACGTATCTTTCTGTTTGGTTTATCAGTCTGTCACTTTTTCGATCATATTTTTTTTTTTTTTTTTGGCATTTTTTGGACTTCTTTCTTTATTAAAAATAAATGACGTACAAGTATAGATTCGTCTTCATCAACATGCTCTCCATTGGCTAGCTCTGCTTCCCCCTTTTCACTGAAATTTTTTTTTTTTTGGCAAAAACAACCCAGTTTGATTTACAGAAATTTTAACGAATACTTTACTTTAATTTTTACTAAAAATAATGATAAACTTTTAATCTTATTAAAAATGATAAACTTTCTTATTCAGATAAAAAAGCTTTACTTTTAATAACGGTGTCCATACCTTCGGCACAACATTACTGTAAAGGACATTTTGGGTGACCTATTTTTTTTTTAAACACAATTTCTCCGCATGTCTTACATGGTT
The DNA here is from genome assembly GCA_949752745.1 of Protula sp. h YS-2021. Classification (NCBI taxonomy): domain Eukaryota; kingdom Metazoa; phylum Annelida; class Polychaeta; order Sabellida; family Serpulidae; genus Protula; species Protula sp. h YS-2021. The sequence continues at coordinate 21,080,701 of OX457032.1, forward strand.
TAATTCAGTATTTTAGAGGCGTCAGATGTGCAGAATAGTTAAACGTAAATCTCAACTACAGACCTTTCCGAAGTCCTTCCCTCTCTATATTTGACCTTCAGGCGCTGGCGGTCAGCGAGCACCTGTTGCCGCGCCACCTGGAGCAAGTCGTTGTTGGGGGTGGCGGACATGTCATAACTTTGTGACGGCGAGCCCGTGGCCATGGATGAGCTGATTGACAGGCGCGTGGCGGCACGTGACTGCGCACGCCTGATCACCTCATTGTCAGACTCCGCCTCCATCAATTTGGTTCTGTTCAGTACAAAAACAGGATTGCTCATCTTATTAAAAGAGCACTTACCACTAAAGATGCTGATTCCAGGTGCTTCATTATACGCCCCCCCCCCTCACCCCCCTCCCAAAGTGCAACTACTCCTGGTTTTGCATGACATGATTTTTTTTTTATTTACCGTATTATGTAGGAGTTTCCTTCATCGCAACATTGTTTAAGCGAGAAGGTACGTGAGGTCCACAATTCCTAATGTGATGCATCAAGAGTTCTGCGCTACTACGTCTATTAACATTGTCAAGGTAATATCCACCATTTTCATCTACGCTCCTCAACCACACACCTAAGCTGCTCACACAAACATGTGCTCCTCACACAAACTTTACCTCCTAAACCACGCACCCGAGTTCCTCACACCTGAGCTCTTCACACACACATACCTACGCTCCTCAATCACGCATCTGAGCTCCTCACACTTGAGCTCCTTACACCTACCTGAGCTCCTCACACACCTCGGGTCCTCACACACCTAAGCTCCTCACACACCTCAGCTCCTCACACATTTGAGCTCCTGACACCTACCTGAGCTCCTCTATCTCGCGGATATAACCCTGTATGAGCTCCTGCACCTGGCTGTCTCCGCCCTCGCTCCCCGCGCCGCTCACCCGCAGCGCGTCACGCTCACTCAATAACTCAATGTTCCGCGCCCGCAATTTCTCTATAGTCTCCTGCAAATGCACGCAACACCAAGCCATGTGATGCCCTATATATATATATATATATATATATATAACACTCACGACTGAACTGACACAGCGGGACTAGAATATGAAGCGGGTTGCCTCCTACCTGCATTGATTTGATACGCTGACGCAAATTGTCGTTCTCCGTCTGCAGCATCGTGTTCTCTTGAAACATGTCATTGATAGTCTCCACTCCGTCCTCCCCAACCATGCGCTTGCCCTGCCCCCAACAACAAAAACATGTCACTCATAGTCTCCACTCCGTCCTCCCCAACCATGCGCTTGCCCTGCCCCAACATCAAAAAACATGTCACTCATAGTCTCAACTCCGTCCTCCCCAACCATGCCCTTGCCCTGCCCCAACAACAAAAACATGTCATTGATAGTCTCCACTCCGTCCTCCCCAACCATACGCTTGCCCTGCCCCAACAACAAAAACATGTCATTGATAGTCTCCACTCCGTCCTCCCCAACCATGCGCTTGCCCTGCCCCAACATCAAAAAACATGTCACTCATAGTCTCCACTCCGTCCTCCCCAACCATGCGCTTGCCCCGCCCCAACATCAAAAAACATGTCACTCATAGTCTCCACTCCGTCCTCCCCAACCATGCGCTTGCCCTGCCCAAACATCAAAAAACATATCACTCATAGTCTCCACTCCGTCCTCCCCAACCATGCGCTTGCCCTGCCCCAACAACAAAAACATATCATTGATAGTCTCCACTCCGTCCTCCCCAACCATGCGCTTGCCCTGCCCCAACAACAAAAACATATCATTGATAGTCTCCACTCCGTCCTCCTCAACCATGCGCTTGCCCCGCCCCAAACAACAAAAACATATCACTTAGTGATTCCGCCAAATTATTATTAATTTCTAGTTGGCCAAAATAATGATTTAAACACAATGAGTATTTATTTAAATAACACAAGGAGAAGTCAGGTACATCGCAATAATTACTGAGTATCTGGGCAAAAAAATAAACATACCGACTTATACTCATTGAGTTCGTCTTGGAGATTGAGTATCTCAGAGCGCAGTGCCGCGATTTGTTTCGACGTTTTATCTTGATTCACAGTCACCTGAAAAAAAGCATCAACTTAATCAACTCAAAGCACTTGAGGAATAAGTACCTTTATAATGTCATTTTTTTTTTCATTTTTACATGTCAGCTGTCTAGTTTACAACTAGACAACCTAGATTTCGGAAACATTTTAAAGCACACCCACCCTAGCATCCACCTGGTTTTGGGATTACGCTTGCTTTATACTGGAAAAAAAAACCCTCAGCATTTTACTTCGTGTAAGCAAGGCAGGACTATGGGTAGTAGATTCTGTCTGACCGTTCGTAATAAAAATTATCCATAGCAAAGACGTCAGCGTACAGAGTACGTCTTTCATGAAAGAGATGTCCCCGCTGTGATAGGAAATGACTACTTGATGTAAAGACCGACCCTAGGCCGTGTGACTGAGAATACACACTACACAAACCCGCACCTTATTCTTGATATTTCTGGCTCGGTTCGCGTACTTGAGTGTGTTGAGTGTCTCCATGAAGTCCCTGTCTGACGGCGATATGCAGGCAATCATCACAGTCCGACTGGTAGAATAACCATGATGACGTAAGCACCAAAGAAATGACTAAACTAGAGCAGCTTGTGCACCCAAACATCAAACAACACAACGAAATAAATTCATAATACAACCAGTGTACACTGCGCATATCACTTTGTTCTTTTATTTTTCCAATACAGTCCGACGGCAAAGAAGCGCAAAGCAAACATTTCACAACCACCTGGCTACTGACAGGCTTTTGTGCTACTACTCATGATAAACAAATTCTAAATACCCGGGTGGTTTCAATCAACTCAAAAGTAGAAATGACTTATCTATGTGCCCACTACTTTTAGCTGAAACAGCCTGCCGACAAAAAATCTGGGCTACAGATGTGTTGCTGCGATATGTCCATCGGTTTCAGTTTGGTTTCAGTTTCTTCCTTGCGCAGCTGTTGAAGCCTATGTTTTTTTTCTTCCTTACCTATTTCCGCCTAAGGAATCTTGCAGCAGCCTGGTGAGCTTGGAGTCCCTATAAGGCACGTGACTTCCTCTCTTCGCTTTGTCACCCAGTGCCGAGATCACGTTACCCAGGGCTAACTGTATACATGACGGTAAGCATAGTTACGTGTCATCTTACTGACACATACCATCTTAATGACACACACTGGTAACGCCGCATCGTTAATTTACCAGCGGACTACTGTACGTATATAAAGCACACAGCTCCTTCTCTGCAGCGACAATTAAGACGTTGTTAAATCAACAAGAATTTTTTTCTTGGAAAATGGTAATGCTATCAACGTAATCTATTGATAATCTATGCAATCGAATGCCCCCCAGCCAATACTGTTTCATGCAAAAATACATTCACATGTTCACACACATAAAATTAGTAACAGCGAAGGGCAGATTTGCCCCCCCCCCCCGCCACCCCTTCTCCATCTCCAAGGGGAGACAAAGCCCCCCCCCCACCCCCTTTCTTCTACTGACCAGTCCGCAATTAATGGAGATGCCCTCCTTCTGTCGGTCGCCCGTGGCACCGGTGCGTTTGAGTCGCTCAGAGCCGGCCAAGTCAACGAAATGAAATTTGGCCGTCAATGTCTCGGTCTCGAACTCGCTCATCACTTCCGTCGTGTCGATTTCCTTCCCTTCTTCCTGCTCCGCCTGAAGGAAGCAATCAGTTACGTGATGATGCTGTTGATGATGATGACGATGCTGATGATCCTGATGATGAGGGCGAGGAGGACTTGTTATATATTTATTTAATTAATTTCTTCATTTCATTCAAGTTAAATATATTCATTAAATTACATTCATCTTTACGAAGATAAATACATTGTTAATTAGTTTTTGCTACTGCATAGGACAGCTGAGCAGTGTAATTTCTGCTAATTAAATTTTTAATGAATCCTGCGCAAGAGCTGACTAAACAACATTAATAATAAAACTGACACTCATATCAAATGTATATACACGTTACCTTGTCAACGTACCTTTTTGATCCCACTGAGGCCCGATGAGAGAGGGACTTGTGGGTTATGTGGTGACACCATGACTGCGTTACATACTCGACTAAATTGTTCCCGCGTGTTAAATACCTGCTCCCGCACACTGTGTTAAATACCTGTTCCTGCACACTGTGTTAAATACCTGTTCCTGCACAATGCGTGTTATATACCTGTTCCCGCACAATACGTGTTACATACCTGTTCCTGCACAATGCGTGTTAAATACCTGTTCCCGCGCAATGCGTGTTACATACCTGTTCCCGCGCAATGCGTGTAACATACCTGTTCCCGCGCAATGCGTGTTACATACCTGTTCCCGCGCAATGCGTGTTACATACCTGTTCCCGCACAATGCGTGTTACATACCTGTTCCCGAGCAATGCGTGCTAAATACCTGATCCCACACAATGCGTGTTAAATACCTGATCCCGCACAATGCGTGTTAAATACTTGTCCCCGCCCACTGCGTGCACCATACCTGTTCCCGCACGATGCGCGTCTGCCTGATATGTAGCGTGAAGATGGCGTGGGAGCGCGACGACTGCGCGTTCATGTTGGTACTGGCCGTGCTGCGGGACAACGTGCCTATCTGTAGGCATTGCATCGTCTGCTCATGTCAACACACACAAAACCCCAACTGCCACTTTTAAAATACACCTGCTTCTTCCAGCATACAGGTTAAGATATCTGTCTGCTCAACTTCTAAATCTCTTCAACTATTTAAAGTATATAAAACACAATTATGCGTAAATGCTAGCTTTTATTCTTCAGGAGAACATCGAGGTGTTCTACTGCGCGGTTTATTAACCTATCCATCTTTTCACCTCGGCAACACCCTGCCACACCAAGGGTATGGCAGCTAGGGGCCCGTAGCAATCTCCTTGACCCGAGAATTTACTTGCCCAGTTAGATCGAGCAGCCGTGGATGTAAAGCGCTGATTGATTTCCAATTCTGTATATTAAACCGGTTTCCAACAACTACCCCCCCCCCCCCAAGTGTCCAAGGGTATACACGGATAGCCAGAGTGCTATTCATACTTCTACTCTTCTACGCCCTCCCATCGACACTGGAGAAATCACGCACAAGAACGCACTACTCGATACCGTACATCAGCGAGGCCCACTTATTTGGTGGAAAACAAAAAATGAACATTAAAAAAATCTTTGAAATAATAACGACACAGCCATCACTCTATGGCGGAGACTGCAAAAATCCCTCAGAACTCTCTGTCCGAACGTAAACTTGTGAAAATCAACAATTTCCCATTCCCCAATCAAATCGTTTTTTTTAACTATAGCACACCGGTAGACACGTCATGTGGTGGACCGATATTAACCAACTAATTTGTTGTTCGCGGGTTAAAAGTGACGATAATGAGGATTCAGGAATACAGTGGCACTACCAAAATTAGAGACATAAGCATCCAAATGGGTGAAGGAGAAACTGAAAAAAACCAAGCTTTTGATAGATAACATTTATTTCTCAAATACTGCACATGAATTTACATTTCAACAAGTTTGTTTGGGTCTGTGTGACAGAGAATAAATGTCACAAGAACCGGGTGCTGAGGAGTGGGGAGGGGGATTAATCTGATTATTATTTGTATAAGCCAAAAATAAAACACAGAATGATACGAGGAAAGTGATATGAAAATGGACAAATTTATAACTGAAACACGTTCCCCAAATTTTAAAATATTTCCGAACTTTCTTCATTACAAAAAACACTTGTCCGTTAAAATACATTATAAAAGTTTAATCTTTGAAAAAAATCGGTTTATTTGAAACCCATGTGACATCACTGAGAACAGTAGTCTTTCACTGTCTGAGCTGTACAGTTCGTGCACAAAAATAACACGTCATATATTTTGTGACGTCATCAACGACATTATTTTACGACGGAAAAGCACAGTATAAAGCGCTAATATATGAACTTAATGACCCGTTGTGTAGAGAGGCCTCGAATTCCGGTCTCTGAACGCCCCTCCTGCCCCCGAATCGTCCATGCGAGCTGTGTCGCGTTGGTCAGCACGGCCAAGAGCGCCACAACTAAGTCACACAAGCTGAGCGCGAGGAGTCCGGCGGCCAGCGGACGGCTGTCGTCACTGAGGCAGCTGTAGAGTGACTGCTCATGCGTTTCGCAGCACGACTGGTCATGCGCCCCGTACAGCAATCCCAGCAGTGCAACGCCCTGCAGCGACAGGCACAAACAGGCAGTAGCCAGCGCGGAGACGAGCACCTGCAGGCACGTGAGTACGACGCGGAAACACAGGCCACTGGAGACGAGGGCGCAAATGCCGGCCAGAATGCTGACCATGGCGGTGAAGGGCAGCGGCACGAAGGCTGCATACGGTATCCAGCCATAGCCCGCAAGTACAACTGCACCGGTCACGAGACCAAACAACATCTGCAGCCAGGGGACGTAAACAGCCAGGCTCTCGATTACGCTCCGATTGGGCCACGCGAAGCCCCGCCTCCTCCAGCAATTATTCGGCATTCTGGCGTACAAGACGGAGCGTGGCGTTCGCAGCGAAAAGCGGGAGCCACCGAACCGAGGGCTTGTCGAGTCCTGCACATTCAGCACTGCCAACGACTGTTCCAACATCGGCTTGTTCGGTTGTAAGCTGACACTGGAAGCCAACTCGGGTGCGGAGCAGCAGAGGCCCAGGGGCGTCTTCTGTGCGTCAGGATCGCAGCGCGTCGCTGGTGTGGTTGTATTTGTGATGCTGGGCTGGCTAACTGACGGTCGTTGCACAAAGAATGATGGAACAGACATTCTCTCTCTCTCTCTCTCTCTCTCTCTCTCTCTCTCTCTCTCTCTCTCTCTCTCTTTTGACTGATAAGAACCAGTTCTCTCGGCGATTAACCAGCAAAACTTGTTGTTATCACGACTCTGTTCTGTTACTTCTTTTATACAATGTCTAATGCTGCCTGACCAACAAAAGCAACTTAGATCATATAATTTTTTGTCTAATTTGGAGATAGTTTGAAGTAAATTCAAATCCAGTATCACAACGTACTTGGAGTATGTCCGCGACAGAAGCACTAACACCTCTTCTCTCTATTCTTCTTTCTACCATCTGACTTTTTATATACCCACCACAACACTATACCCTGCGTTCTTATGACGTCATACGATGTCGAACTTTGTGGACTTTGGACAACTGGGAACCCCACTGCGTGTGAAGTTTCCCACAGGGGAGATGGAGGAAGGGGATTCTCATTAGTAAACGCCAATGTATCTTTTTTTCATTGGCCAGGACCGTAATTACACTTAGACAAAAGAACCCACTCCCAATGAACACTCGGACAGCTGACGGAAGATGAGCAAATAACAATAAATATGTGAATTCTATTCGTATTTCAAATAACAGAGTGTTGCTAATTAACACGAAAGCTAATCTTTAAAAAAAATATGACATGACATGAACTCTACCAAAAGTAATACCTCATCAAACACGCACAAACAATACACACTTATCTAACAAACACAGTGTCCATCCAACAACCATGACCGACAACGAAAAGACCAAACCATGATAGAAATACTTACGTCCTGGAGGGAGTGGACGGGCCGGGTGGTGACTCCCACACAGTAGATCCCCCCGCCGGCGTCCTCGTGAATCTTGATGTGAGATTTCTTTGACTGTCAACACAGTATTCATAAGCTACTACCTTGCGATATTAGCACCATCAATCATAACCTCAATGGCACCAATAGCACTACTAATCCAGTGTGCTTGTTTTAAGCGCTAAGCGCTAATTTCCGGGTGTTAAACATAAAACTTCAACCGGTTAGGAATTTAGTGAGCTTTTATCACTTTTTTTTTTAACGCCCAGATCAGGCACAAAAGACATTCACAATTTTAACATTCAAGCGACTTAAAGCTCGGCCGAAGTTGACACTGTAGGCGTACCCTGTCGGACGGGTCTCGAGTTGTGTCCAGGAGATCGTTGACTTCCTCGTTGTACAGCTGAAAGATAACAATGGAACTACAGTCTTAATCGCATACCCCCACCCCCAAGTATAGCCGCAGATGAAGATGCTGACTCCGGAGAGAGACTCCCCCATCCCCACCCTCAGGCATTGTGAATCAATTATGTAAATTAAAAGCATAATGAACAGCAACTCCACATAGCAAAACAAACTTTGTTTTTCTTTTTTCTCCTTCTGCTTTGCAGAAAATTTAAAATTTAAGATCCAAAATCCGACTTCATAGTTATTTATCAAACTCGGCCGAAGGGTATTCGAGATATCGAACAGCCCGCGTCCTTGCCAAGTGGTCACCATGTGTTCACCGCGTGCCTGCCACGTGATCAACACATGTTACTACGTGTAGAGCACATGTACCAAAATAACTGGGAACCACCATACCTCCATAAACTGAGCATTGACCTTGAAGTCAGGCTGAGGATCTCCTTTTTCTAGCGCGGCCTTTTTACGCTCCTCTATGCCGCGAAACAAGTGCTCGACGGCCCGCGGAATGATACCAATCTCTTCCTGAGTCACGCTCACGTCGAATCCAGACCCCATGGTGTACGTCTTCCCCGACCCGGTCTGCACAAACCAACAGTTAAACAAGTATAAATATGATCGATTTTACACATATAACATATAGATATTCCAGACTTCTATGTGCGACTGAACCCATAAATATCAACAAGCCAAGCGTAGCTTCACGATAATATTCTTAAACACATAAACAAATATGTAAAATTCGGCAAGTCCCCCCACACATTTTAAAATACAGTCATTGCAAATCAGTTTTTAACGAGTTTCTTCATTAAGTTGAGTTATGATGTGTGAGAAGTGGCGATTATTCAATGAACGTAAACAGTTGCTGTCTTTATAACAAACATATGATGCAAGCGATATCCACTGCAACTATAAAAATATGCCTGTTTTAAAAATCAGTTTTAGTTTTTTTTCTTTCTGGGTCTGGGTCGGGGTCTCCAATACCACTACGTTTTTTTTTCTCACATTCATCCTCGAATATTAACCACAATAACAAACAATAATTATTCTTACTTGGCCATAAGCAAATATTGTTGCATTATACCCCTCGAAGGTTCTGAAAAAAGACCAATAACAAATCTGATTGTAACACTTTTGATTCTCTCTCTCTCTCTCTCTCTCTCTCTCTCTCTCTCTCTCTCTCTCTCTCTCTCTCTCTGTATTTTTTTTTTGCATATTTTTTAGTCTGATAAAATACCTGAACCATCAAATATCTGTTATAGCATACTTTGAGTCCTGGAAACTCGAGCTTTCGGAGCAAACTTCGAGTTCTCTGAGTTTCAGTTTGCGCAGACAGTTTTCCAGCTGCCCGTGTCACCGATGTTAAAACGTCATACATTCCCTATTAGGCACAGTAACGGTTTTTTGACGGCGTAAATTACACGCATGAAATTTAACGGCGATTTGAGATTTTCAGCTAGGAAAGTTTTTAACCCTTCGCCATTTCGCTTAGTTTTCGTTGATTGTCAAAAAAGGGTAGCTGGCTCGAAGAGAATCAACCACCGAACAACTTGTCAATTTCATGTCACATCTTAAACAAAAGTAGTGGGGGACGACGCTGGGAGAAATTCAGACACTATGTCGGGTCATAACGAATTACAGGTAATCCCAATGGGAGGCAGGGGGTTTTTGAAATATCCAACGCACACCGTTTTTACATACATGCGGTCGACGCCCTTCTAGCCTCCACTACACCAGCCCAAACATAGCCACCTCTCTTTTAAAAAAGGGGGAAAGAAGAACTCCCCACGAATAACACAGGCCGATGTTACTTCTCTCCTTGTTATATAAACAGAAGGAATACTCGACGTACAACAGAACACTCCCAAATGCCCCCCCCCCCCACCCCACATCTCCTGTTTTGTTCTGTTATAAATAATTTACCGTTTGCAAAATCACGACCGCCAAGGATAGTGGTTCTGCTATCCTCATACAAGCACATGAAACAAGATCTCAAAATATAGGGTTTGATTTTCAGTCATATTAATAATCTGCTTCACAACTGATACACACCTTCTATTTTTTTCTTTTTCTTTTTCACATATCATTTTTAAGATGCTTTCAAGGGCACGGAATATCATATATTTTATTTTTACTTGAGATCATTTTTTATTAAGCAATCACATTCATCAGAAGTTTCGTTACAGGTGTGACTTGGCTGAACGCTTTCCCAAGACACTATATGACAGTCCTGGAGAGTGGCAAGTCTTAAATGACAACAAAACTCAGATACAAAACACATGTCAGTCCTGCATGAAGCGAACACCATTACAACAGTGAAACACGCTCTTATAAAACAAGCATTACAATGACAAAGAGCATGGAATAAAAGGCTTTCTTGAAATTTTCAACAATTCGACTTTGAGTATGTTAAAGGTTTATACTCATATTGTTTATTGTTTATACTCCTATTGTTTATACTCATATTGTGTTTGGGCACAAAGGATTTTCAAACCTAAGAGAAGCTCAACGATGAAGCATCCGAGAATTGATGGGATTGTCTGTTTGTTTGGCACGGCATTTATCCACCCTTTTCAAGCGCAAGAAGCCATCTTTTGGAATTGACCAAACAAAATATTTATCAATTTTTCACTATTACTCCGAACAATTTTTTCTCTCTCGAAATTCTCAAGTTTCAGAAATTTGGTCGGGGTTCATTTCACCAAAAAATTAATGATTAATTTTGCGGGAGCAATCACATACAAACCCTTCTTTCCGGTAGAATTCTTTTCAATATCAGCCGTACTCCTCCCCCCCCCCCCCCCCGATCAACTTGCAGACCACGTACCACGCTCCCCTTCCCTCCACCCCCTTTAAGGCGGTCAAGAGCTTCACTCGGTAGCACCACAGTCAACAAGCAAGACAACATATGCCTGTCTCTGCTAAAGTAACTGAAAATAAATTATTGTCTCAAACAGTGGGACAGCACGGTCTAAATAAACGCCATGATATATGAGGTTATTGTGCGACAATAAGATCCATTTATTTGACACGACGCCAAATGCGAGATGTGCGTGATATATCACACTCAATTTCTATTCTGCCTGTTTGTATAAAACGTTCCTAACTGGCGTATGTGCAATTCTTAAGTTTTAACAATGCCAGATTTGATTTCTTAACGCTTATATACTTTGAAAGAAACGCAAGTGAATAACGTTATAAATGCACTGAAAAATATGACAGATATCACTATCCCTTTAAACAAATGTATCTCGTTTATCAAAGGATGATACCTTACAACTATTATTTTTATTATACTTATAATTATTGTTGTTGTCATTATTTATTTATTTTACTATAATTTTTACCCATTTTGTT
>OX457032.1:21097107-21257107 GCA_949752745.1 Protula sp. h YS-2021
TCGTTCCAGTGTTAGCGTGTTAGCAAAATCAGGTGTCCACAAGGTGAGACAGGTAGAATTTTCAGTTTTTATTGCCTAAGTTTTTTGTGTGCCGTAGCACAACTTTACAAACAGGTAAAAGAACATGTAACAACGCTTATAACTCCCACCTACTAAGGTGAACTGCAAGCGCTATCATCTTGCGCAATAATTCACAGAAAAAGATGATAACTACATAAAAAGGCAAGGCTTTATGTGTCACATTTTTTGACAGAAAAATACTTTAATTCTTTTGATAATAACATCTTACTCAAAATCAATGAAATTTATTCTTCCCTTATTACATTTGTTACAGGTATATAAACGGATGCTTTTCAGGTTTCCGCTAAACATGATTGAAAGGAGATAAATGATGACATTCGTTACACGAGTATCCGCAACCAGACTGGAACAATCAATCAGCTAATTACGCATTTCTTTATGCATTATTCAGTACAATGAAACAGAAGAAATAAATGTTTCTAACGTTGAATAATATTAAGATTGTCCTAATAAATATACAAAGTTGTCTAATACAAATGACATGTTTCATAAAATAGTACCTGTTCTATCTATTTTGACAGGTTTGCAGAAATCGACCGTCAGAACACAGAAAGTTACCTCTAACAATAGACAAGTCAACTGCACTCGCTTTGAGGCATCTGTGTGGCGACTTTGTTCATTGGCATTCGCCAGAGGCCCACAAAGTACAACGGTAATAACACACTTCTTTGTTTAAAAGAAAAAATATGGAAATAACCACAAATCTCCCGCAACAACTTACATTTGCTTGCATACAATTAGCATAGACTATTACGTGAAAAAGTGACAATAAATTTTGTAATTATATGCCAAAAACTTTTCAATTGATATTTTAAATAAACAAGGAAAACTGAGCTTAAAATACTGTGGGTGTGCAGAATAAATTTTATGCCTAATTCTGCATATATCAATTATTTCAGTATACATTTTATAGATAATCTACAATTCCTTTATCTAAATTTCCGGTCACTTGACAATTATAGGCCAGAACGTAAACAAACATTTCACAGGTGAATGCGGAAGGTCAACCTTCTGCGCTCTAATGAAGAAACGTAAGGTATACAGCTTATTAAAAATTGTGCCTGTTTTACAAAAAGAGCATATTGGGCATGAACTTTCTGTAAATGTATCAATAATAGGGGCTGTTAAGCAGGATTGGTTGCATCATATCAAACGAAGTTGATCCCTATTAGCGAAACAATAAGCCAAATCACACTTTGGACGTTCCGAATAAAATGCGCAAAAATTTCTGCGTTTCAAATACAAATTTTCCAGGCTATGGATCTTTCGGCGCACTTTCCAGGACAACGACTTTCGGACCAACAGGTTTTTTTTTTTTAAAGCACACTGAGCAGTAAGCAAAATTGCGATCAATGACATGTTCCTTTATAGGAACGATGACTCTTGCTGGGAAGGAAGCAAGAGTCATCTAGAACTACAGTGTGGCAATTTGACCGAGGTAGAAAATAATGCGCCATGATACTTCTCCGTGTGCTTTTCAAGAAAAATGCCTTGTAGTCCAAACCTCGTTGTCCTGGAACATGCGCCGAAAGTTGAGATCAATGGCTATTTCCATTACAGGAACTGGCAGGAAGAAATGGTAAAATGGGACTAGGTTATAGCTAGTCCTAGATGACTCGTGCTTCCCAGCAAGAGTCATAGTTCCTACACTATAACTTGTCATTGCTCTCAATTTTCAAATCTCGGCGCACGACTGGGGCTAACGGCGTTATTTTAGAAAGGGTGCATCACATAAATAAACCAATTATAAGTTATGGCGCACAATTTTTATGGTCAAATAACAATTTTGTGATGAGAAAGATAGATGTTTTCTTCAGATCAGAATATAAAATCTCACATTATCGCCCACAACAACAATGAATCTACAGTTGCAAAACCACTCTTTACTCCACTTTGGTAGTTTGGCCAAGGTCGAAAACAGTGCGCCAGGATACTTTTCAGTGTGCCTTTTAAGAAAAGGCATGCTACTCCGAAACTCGGGGTCCTGGAACGTGCGCCGAAAGATCTAGAGCCCCGAAAATTGAGACCAATAGTCATTCCTATTACAGGAACTGTGACCCTTTCTGACCTAGGAAGACAGAAAGGATCCACTGGGACTAGGTTATGGCTGACTTGGAGCTAATCTGAAAGAAATATCCGGTATATACGACAAGAATTCAACTTAACACACCTGACAGCAACTTTGACAGAAGTATCGTCTTCCATAGTAATTTAAAAATTTTCCAAATCTACTATATCATTGGAGCAGACGTCACCCTCGAGTAAATTTTGCTCGATTTTGGTGAGGGCCTAGGCAATTTTCCAGATTAACCGTTTCGCAAAACCCCGGATCCTTTTACAAAAAGCGTTGACAGACGCTAAACAGGCACTGTTTGTGTTTTTCTGTTGCATCTATTTTCCACAACAGAGTCAATGCAGCTTTGCTTTCCTGAAAACATTTATACTTTGACAGATTGCCTTGTACCGGAAATAAATAAAGAACAGGAAGATGATGGGTTCGTTTTAATATCACTTAAAAAGTACTGACATTTTGAAATACTGTAATATTACAAAATACTGTGTTATCAACCCTATCGAAAGAATCACTATCTCACGTTTTTTTAATTAAAATTTTATAAACTGTTTCCAAATGGATAGCTATAAAAGGGTATTTATTTAATGAGTTCATAATCTACCAGTTCACCTAGTATCAAAGTTGTAATTTGGAAAATGTTTCCCGGCATACTTGTAAGCATTTAACACATGTGGACATGGCACCGAGTTAGGTCTTCCTTATTTTTACCCAGTATATCTCTTTGTCAGAGTTACGAAGCCATTGTTCATCTGATAGGGTCAATTGTATATGTTTTAAGGCCCGAATATGCCGAGCTGCTCTTATCACATGAGGGCGTGTGTCGTCGATATGTACGTATTTAAACTTTAACTTTAATTACTTCTGTGTATTGGGGAGCGAATGGTTACAGTAGATCCAAATTGGTGAAATAAAAAAGCATATAACCTGTCAAGCACCGCGAGATATACTTTACTCGAAAGGATTGCCAAATTTACAGGTGGTTTATTGGAGTCGGAATGCGACATTCTGTTGTCACGAAGTATGGTCTACTGTAGACAATTCACCATTTCTATCTTCTCTGCCTCGTACAGGTTTTAGCCAGCTCGACTTTCATCGGAGACCTATATCCACTACTAATGCGCTCCATTGTGTTTTTCTGTTGCATCTATTTTCCACAACAGAGTCAATGCAGCTTTGCTTTCCTGAAAACATTTATACTTTGACAGATTGCCTTGTACTCCATTATGTGTGTTTGTGTATGTAATAAATGATTACTACCATTCCTTCTACATTCCTGGTCCGATTGTTTTGAACTTTGACAGCAATATTCTTTCTATAATCAAGCCCCTTTTTCCACACAGCGTCTATGTTTTTACCTTTTTTTGGACATAATAGCTTAACTACCGTCGATGTCTCCTAGGTGGCTGTAACAATATATCAGACTGATCCACCAAAAAAAGAGGCAAAAATTGCACATTTAAAAAAAATTAATCTCGTTTAAAATTTCACTGCCTTTAGAGTTTTGTTTGGCTTTCTATTTGCTTATATTTTATACACTTTTCCAATATTTTATGTTTGTGTAAAGAGGTATCAAGATGTGATTACATAGGCCGGATTATTAACGTTAACCTGGTATTACTCCAAAGGCGTATTTAGTGTGGCCACTGATTATGAGATACAGTCGACATTCTAGTTGCTATCTATTATGATTAGCACTTGACAAGTTTTGACTTTGTCAGGGCAGCCGTTGAGCTATTTTTCTTGACAGTAAAATACATCTTCTTGTCTCAGCTTCTTCCCCAACACTACAGGCCCTAGGACCACAAAACTTTGTACTTGTGTAAAACTTGATCTGAGGGTGTGCACCCCGCCTTTTTTCGTCTACAATTTCGCTTTCATGCTTATGCTTAAAACGCCATGCAAACACAGCTGATTTTAGAATGAATAAATACAGCGCATTTAAAAACAAAGTAGAGGTTAAGCAAAGCATCACTGCTTATGGGCGTTACGCGAGCTCTGCCTGCATAGAGAAAAATTGCTAGTCCGTGCAATCAATTAAGCCGTTGAGCCAACATAGCCAAGCAGATGAACCTTATAAGCTGCATAGGTGCTGCACCATAAGCTCTGTGCCTAGTTGTATTACAGACTATGCGACTTGTAAAAAAACTTCATATTGTTCAAGAAATAATAAGCCGTTCAAAGAAATGTTTTTAACCTTTAATGTGTGTCAAGTATTGAAGATTTCGTTTGCAAAATGATGTTCTAGTTTAAATATGACTCTGCGCTTGTCTCCCTTGTTTTTTATTATACAATCTCACAAGTGTGATTAAATCCGTATTTGGTTTTTACTTAGATACTAAGATGGAGTTGGTGCTCTTACACCGTTTAAACCGTATTTAATGTAACTATTGTCAATTGGATGCTATTCTGATCGATGCATATTGTATCCCTGACGAACAATATGCATTCCATTCCAGTTGTCATTCCAGTTAAAATATGCAAATTGGAAAAGAAAAGAATTCATTAGATTCCCCATTTGATGGGGACACTTACGAGCTGATTACGAGAGATAGAATATGGAAATGTCATAGCGATATGAATGAAACAAATCTTAACATTAATAACTTCAACTGCAATATTTCCAAAGTTTCTTTATTGAAATATAATAACTGTCCGAATAATATCAGTTATGAATGCTTAGTCTTTAAAGAAGAAGGTTTTATGTGCAAAGTGGACGTTTTAAAAACGCCTCATTTCTTTATTGCTGGACATCATATATAGCCCCCTTCGTAACCCGAAACAGGAGGGAAGCGATATGGAAACGGTACAGCGATATTCGGTGACTTAAATCGCAAAGGGTTATGTAGTTCCAGGACACTCCCTCCTTCGTAGCAGATTTGGTTGGACTAAGGTCACTCGGGACCAAAGGACGTGACTATTGCTTGACAATAATAAATTATATAGGCATTATGTAAAAACTATACAATATTAACTTTGATGCATACACAAAGAGACTAGATATTACTTATGCTCATAATGTACAATTCAACTTCTTAATGAGTGAAACACAAACCTCGACTTTTGTTTATTTTTCTAGTGTTAACATTTAAGAGTTGGGAAGGATGGTTACAGAGCACAAAATTTTGTGTGTACAGTACAAAGGTCAAGGACAAATAGGTTACACAATGCCGGTTGTTTGTTAACGATGCTTGCCGGTCTAATTAATTCATTTAGTGTTTATTATGTATTTGCTGAAAAAATACGTAAAACGTGGTGCTTCTCGAGGTCAGTTACTGGGCCAAACCACCTTTTTACTATATAATTCATGGCGACTGGTGCACACTCACAGAAAACAGTAATATTTTTGTAGTGAGTATTAAGAATAGATACGCACAACCGTATTGCCCATCGCTATCCTATGCACTGCATCCTGTGCACTACATAAAGCAATACTCAAATAGTACCAATACTCATTAACAATACTATTAACAGTTTAATATTTTAGTTAGCATGATAATAAATCATTTGGTTTTGGAATGTATACACATTTGCACGTGTCTGCCATGTTTTTGCTACTCCGGTGTTATAAAAACATGGTGGCCCATTTTTGTTGTTCCGATAGATGTTATGGTGCGCAGTCACTTTCTGTGTGTTGCCGGGGTGCAGCTGTTCACCTGACCTTACTGAGTGTTGGTGAGGTATTGCTTCACACTCAGATCTTGTCTTAAACTCCATTCAAATAAAGTGTTGGCGGAGACAAAAATTATGATTCTTTAAAATAGTGTGTAATTCTGTGCTTGCTCAAATGTGACACTGTGTCAACTTCCAACGTTACAGCTGAGGTTGGCCGACATTGTTTCGAAAAATGTTGCAGTTCCAAGAGTTGATGTGTGTGTGTGTGTCGCTGAGGGGGCTGCTGTTTGCCGGTCTACCTTACCGAGGCTTTCCAGGCAACCTGGTTTAGCGTGCTTTCAACCTGCTTTGTGCAGTTGGAGAGGATGAACGAAATACGATCAGCGACGAAGTCAAAAAGAGAGACGCCTCATCCATATGGGTTTGGAGCAGAAGAGATACATAAAAAAGTTCTTGCTAGGCCTGATCATCCCGATCGAGGCTGTTGTTACTCAGGGCCAAAACAGATTAGGACTGATGGAACATTGTATAAAAATTAGAAAGTGGCTAGATTCGGCTCTAGTAAAATATTTTTTAATAAAGAACCAGTTCTTCTTTAGTCATTTCTGCTTGTTCGAAAAAACTCCAAGAAGAGACGTCTGCTTGTTTCTTATAATCTTAAAATTGTTCGAAGTAGAAGTAATAAAGGATAACAAAATAAAGAACAAAACAAGGAAATCGACTTTTAGCAGCTTTCCATTCACACACTTTGTTCATCAGGATAATGTTATGATATGGTAATAAAAACTAGCAGAATCTGATTTTAAATTAAAATGTGAAAGCAAAGAAACGAGTCTAAGACAAAAGTATACCATATTTTGTTATTTATCTTTGCAACTTAAAATAACTAAAATTTAATATGATCGAGGAAATCACAATATTTATTTAAATTAATTTTATTAGCCTTTTCAATTATGAAAATATATGCTAAAATACTGAAAAAATAAATGCGACTGAAATAAAAATGTGATAACAGATGAATTAGGTTATGAAGAGATGTGCATAAGAAGTCGTCATTCAGAATTTAGTCGTCTTCCTGATGAATATAATAAAATATAGGTATGATTGTTATGTTTGCAAAGTCATATGATTTTACAAACTATTTTAATGCGAAAGGTCATACCCAAATGCTCACTGGAGGTGACATATAAATTATCAGATAGCTGTAGGAATTCGAAGTGCGACACTCACTTGGATAGCTTCAGCAAAGGCAATACAATGCCCTGTCCCTCGGGTTAAAAGTGCATATCCGAAACTTACACCTATTCTACTGCTAGCCAGTCACACTGACGACTACGTATATGAATGAATGGCACTTTGTCAAATTAATACGCAAAGAGACGGTATTCTTTCTTTACAGTCGCCCGCCATTTTTTCACCATTTTGTCATCACCACTCATCAAAAACTACTGGTCCGATTGACACCAATCTTTGAAATTATATAGAGCTAGATCTAAACGAGTTCTCTTGCTGTAAACACTGTAGAGGCTTTGAGACATTGCTGAAAACTATTTTTTTCTCATTATTAAGGTTCTTTTCAAGGTCAAATCAATACGCAAAACATCTTATTTGTCCTTTCTTTTGTCGCTATAATCGTTGCATCTGTCTTAACTTGCGTATTACCTGTGAAGTAAGACACCAGGTGAAAAGAGATTGGTAATAAACATGAACTGTTTAATTGCCAAGTGTTCATTTCGCTAATAGTTTGCGAAATCGGTTTTCTTTTTTAAATGGATTGCTTGATAGTTTTTTTTGATATTAAGAATGACATTTTTGCAGTATGCAGACGTAATTTAAACACAAGAATAAAACTCCAAGCCGCCTAAGAGCGGTACTAAACAAATTGAAGCTACAAGTAAATGGAAAAAGGTATTATTGCTTCAATCAGAGCAATCCTTGGATTTTAGTCAATACTCGTACCATGGTTTAGCTTTTACTTTTTTAATCCTAAATTCTTTCTACTGTAGTGAGTGTCACGCGCTAAACATTTTATTTTTAATTATCATTCAAAATAAAATTAAATTCTGACACTTCTATCTGAGTTACTTAACGTTTAACTACTGGATTTTCAACAGAAAGAGAAACCAAACGTCTTGACGCCTATCAAACGTCTTGACGTTGCAATTTTACTGCAAAGAAAAAATATTTGTTACTTCCTATAAGTAATTTGGGACGAAATGATTGTGACCCCATTATGTGCTCCACTATATAGCCCAGTTTCCATCAAACTTATCAAATCTTTATCAAAACTTTGGCATTTTCTAAATCTCATTATTCAATAAGCTATTTTTACGCTAAAATATCTCTGTCAATTTACTATCAAGGGAAAAATGGCAGCAATAGAAAAATAACACACATTAATTTATCTTTTTGTTTTTAACTTCAGGAGATTTAAAACGGCAGTGTTGTTCTTTAAATGGGAGGCAAATGAATGTTTCGCTCGAAGAGCAGATGCACTTGTGTTAGTGAAATTTTTAAATATTAAAAATAATATGATAATTTAGAATTCTTTGCTGTGCAGAATATAATTGTAAACAATCAATGGCCAGTTTTGACTTGAATGTCTAGAAACGCTTCCAGAGGAGTACAAATTTGCACTCTCATATTGAACGTAGTCAGTTTTACACTGAGGTTTACGTTTAATCCAAATTGTTTCCATTTCTAAAACTCGTCTATGTACTAATGTGTACGGATATGTAATTTAAGTGAGGAATACCTGAAAGCATAGATCTTTTTAAAGTAGATGTCGTTTGAGGACGATTGGGGTCGCTCATTAAGTGACATCGATTTAGGCGATGATCGTTGACAAATAGAGATGACGCGTTTTGACCATTGAAAAGAAGTATTTGTATTAGGGAAGATTAGAGATCACTGATGAAGGTTGTGTTACGAAGGCCGATTGGGATCGTATATAAAGTAAAATATTTGGCGGGGAAGGATACTGTTGTTCATGAAAACGACAGCGGGTGGGTAAAAGCAAGTAGGCAATAGCTGATGAAGGAAGGTATGGATTAAGGTGGGTTCACGGCTTGGGACTGTTTATTGGTGATGGTTTGAAGAAGGGGATGGCAGAAAAAGTTAATGAGCATGTCAAGATAATAGGTTTAGAAAGAGAGGTTCGAGGGAAGTTGCAAAGACAATTGTTGGGGACGGAACATCACATGGAGGGTGCGAAGGCAATATAAGTATTGGATGATTAGAGTAAGGGAGATTGAGGCTTTAGCTGCCGAAGTATTTTTAGTGAAGCAAGGTAATTTTATATCTCTTGCTAATAACGATGTCGTTTAAACTTAATCCAAATAGTTTGTAACACGTATTTTTCAACCAGTATTTGAAAACTTGAGAAAGGCCAATGCAGCCAGTGAAATAAATAAAACAACTAATAAAACAACGGCTTGAGTTCTTTTTAATTGTTACTCTAAATTTTTACAATTTATCTTTCAAGACACATAATGAGTAACTGAACTCTCTCTATTCACGGACTAATTTTTCACTGCATTCTTCTTCATTGACTGTGTGGATATAAAACACATATAGACCATTATAGGTAAAGACGCTATCACTGCTCCTAAGGCCACTAGTCCGAAACATACACCGATAGCTACATTTGGTTGAATTCGGACATAATCTGAAAGGCAAAGTTAGTTTTTCATGAGAGATAAAATTGTGCAATCTTAACACGTAATTAAATTGTTTCATTTGGATGCAATGGGCCCATGTGTCATCTACTGAAAGCTTTCTCAAGTAAAAAACAGGTGACTAGGAAAAGTAAAAGATTGCCGTCCCGGGAGCTTTTATAAAACATCATCCAATAGATGTGCATCATCCAATAGATTTATTAAGCGTAAGCTATCACAGTCACGTTTGTAATAAAACGTCAATCAACTAATATTTGTAATGAAGAGATATTGTGAAAGATTTGTTGATTAACGTACAACTTTTCAACAAATGGCGGTAAATCTACAAACTGTTTCGCGCATACGCCAGCTCATATTCCAACGCCAATTCGAGACTTTACGAACATTTTTCATGGTGAATCTGTTGAATAGCTCTAAGACCATCTTGATATCTTCAACAAAACTAATAGTTTCCGAACATGTTATTCCTAATCTAGGGAATGTAGAAGTACATCAGTTTCCTTCACTTATTACACTTGGAGATTTGCCCGAATCCCATAGTGTATTGAATTTTTATGAAAATTTAGCCACAGTTGTGGCATGTTTTTTCCTTTTTTTTAGATTATCCGTGGAACTAGTCAGAGGCCGTTAGGGCTAGAAAGATGAAATTTATATATGATAGACTTCAGTACGTATAGTTGATTCTAATGTATATTTTTAAATTCGCTTAACTTTTCAATTTAAAAACGACAAAACAAAATTGCAAAACAGGCTGCAAGAAGCTGAGAGCAGTAGTTGAAATTGACGTGATCTCAGCCTCGGTGTATTGATCGTCCAACTCTCAATGAAAGTCATCACAGCATGCGGTTACACGTTTAATTTGGCTGCAACGTTTGGGTTTTTCCCAATTGCTAAAGAGTGATGAAATTTGGCTCACTGATAGAGGGTGATTAGACTCCGTAAAATCGGCATTTTGTTAACTATGACCTTAGAGAACGATTGACATCCTCTCCATTTTCTCAAAAACCTTTAGAGATAGAGCGATTTGAGCTTATTTTCGGTAATTTGGGCCTAAAAGACTATGGGTAAGAGGTGTCTCGGTCATTTTGACCTCCTCGGATATGGCCAAGGTCAAAATCCTGAAGTTGACCATTATCTCGAAAAAGGTTAGAGATTTTGTGCTTATTTGCGACCCTTAGGGCATGAAAGACAATATGTAAGAGGTATCTCTGTGACCTTGACCTCCTCGACCATGGTGAAAATTTAAAAAAACCGGAAGTGGGCCATTATCTCGAAACTGGTTAGTTTCCTTTGGCCCTTTGGGCCTAATGGTCCTTATGTAAGAGGTATCTCGGTGACCTTGACCTCCTCGGACATGGTCAAAGTAAAAACTGGAAGTTGATCACATGATCTCGAAAACGGTTAGACATATTCTGTGAAAGAGCGAGGATTTCTTTTTTCCGACGAACATGCCTGAACTGATGTTTTATCTTCGATCTCCTTACAGATAACTGCCCAATAACACCCATTTATATTACTTTTTGCTTACCATCCTCGCTATATTGTGCTTGATTTGTTGGAATGTCGTTTTCAGATAATGAGGTTTCTTTTCCATTATCTTCTGCAAACGTTTTCTGAAATGCATATTGTAGCAGTCTTAGTCCAGACCATGTGCATTTTATCAATCTAACTAAAGGTGATAGCCAACGCAAATAAATTATGATGTCATTTATTCATCTTTGATTAATGCGGAGAGACGTGTCGTTTTTAGAGAAAAGTGAGGCTGTATACAACTTAAAACATTTTATGTTGCTTTAGAAGTATAATATTATTGATTTTACTGCAATAGATAAATATGCTTAGTAATCGTTGGAGTAGTTAAACCACAATAGGAGGGCAGGCACTTAAAAGACGATTATTGTTTGGGACAAAAGGGACACCGTTTAAAAAATATAAGCAATGCATGTACATAAAACAAATTATCGAAAATATGTCAAGCAATGCAAATTTGCAATGCAAATTATTTTTAACCTCAATATCCCACTGAAAATCAGTACAGGTGGGGAAGTTATTGGGTACTTGTGGGTGCATGCCTTCCGCTTCGTTGAAAACTATGGCCATACCCTCCTCCACGTGACTCTCCTGGTGGCAGTGTAATATCCAGAAGCCAGGGTTATCTGACCTACAGTAAATATGGCAAACAACTACATTTTCATTTTATGGTTAGCAACAAAATTATATTTTTGGTAAATAGCAACCTTTTAGTTTTGTGAAAAACAACACCGTTATATTATGGGTTTTTGTTCAAATATGATGCATAAAGTATCAAATCGCTCTTTAAGTTTCACGCTGTGACTAAACACTGTTTAATGAAGTTTACTTTACTTTACATATTTTACTGAACTTATCATTTCATAATATTTTTAATTTAATGATTGGGTATATCAGTTTAAGCTATATAAAACAATGAAGGAATTTGATTTGTCAGTAAGCTTTTAAGTTTGTATTCTGTAATCATTTCCACCAAACTGATAAAACGCCACAGCCAAAGGGTACGGATAACATCACAGAATACCTAAAACGAAGTACAGCATATCCTCTAGCAGGTACAGTGAACGTGTCTCGGATGACTCCTTTATCATTAAGTTCGGGGGTACTGCCGTTCCACGATGGATGTGCACATATGTCACTGTCACACATAACATCGTCATTCTCTTGTTCCCAAAGGCCCGTGTTTGGATCGTAGCTTGGAAATCCAGTTTTCAATACAACAAAGCTGTGTCCATGCAAATGCACGACGTGATGAGCCATAAAACTAGCTCCATCCTGTAGATTGCTAATGACTAGCTGAATAGTCCTGTTATATTCCAGATCCATGATATACGTACAATAGCAACCTTGTTCGCATAGTTCATCGTCACATGGAATGAAGCTGTTACTGCTATCACCAGAAAATGGAGCTGACGGGAAAGCAAATCGTCGTCCATTTATCGAGGATCCAAAATTGAATCCCCAGTTCAAGAAATATTCGTCATAGTCAGTATCATCTACCCCGTATGTGGATTGCAGGTATGCATCGGAGGCAGTGGAGTGTGCGTCGTTCATGGTAAGGCATGTCTTGTATTGATCATCTCTGTATCCAAGGTAAGGGCAGTTGAATACTATGCATGGTTCCTCTTCGGAACAAACGCGTCGCTCAGATGTTGGATCACCATTGGAAATGTTGTCATACCTTAATATAGCCTTTGTTCCTTTTATGACACCATCTTCCACAATTGGAAGCCCAACGCCTTGTCGAATCGTTTCTGCACGTATCCAAAAAGAATTCGGATTAACTTCTGTTTGGATTTCAAAGTCGATTCGTTCTCCAGGAGCTATTATGAAAGAATCAACAGCTACGGTTTCTATTTCATATCCATCCATGGCAGTAATGTTCATTTTATGGGAGTCTATCATCATTTCATACGAATGCTCTGATCCCGCGTGAATGACATGGAAACGATAACGTGAACCCGAAATGACGTCATAGGTTGATAAAGGAAGAGGTTCATTTTCTTCATCACGTCTACCCCTGCCATCGATCAATGTCGAGTCATAACGCATTGATGCTACCTGGTTGCCATCAACCGAATAGTCACGGTCCAGTTCATACAACGATGCTTCTCCGGAACCTTGATATAATGGATCATGAGGGTTCATAACTCGTATACTCATACATTCGGTGTGAAACCAATCTTGCATCTGAAAATAAGTTGGTAATATTTCTCATTCACAGAAAACAGGAACTTAGAAGTAATTTGTATTTAAAGTATTTTCGGTTCGTCTTAGTATCATACATGTTACCATGCGTGTCAAAAAGAGGGGAAAGGCGAGACTGGTCTGCATGGAGTGCCAGTTTCGTTAAAGAGGGATGGATAATTTTTCAGTATTAGGCGTTTTCCTTAAAAAAGAAGGGTTCTTTCAGAATTTTACTCCACAATTGGTACTCTGTTTTAGAAATCCTTTTAAAAAGCCATAGACACCCGCGGTATCTAGTCCGGGGAGTAGTTGCCCTACAGAAGGCATTAATGAAACCATATCTCGTCAACTACCACCGAGAAAAGCTGTCATATTTTGAAAGCTAAAAATCGGTTACTTTATATAGTTAATTACATAAGTACACCTTAACCAAGTCACTGAATATGCCAGTGACTTTAAAACGCAATTGAAATTATCAACTTATCAAATATTAAAAAATAACATCTCATGGCGTCTTGCTGATAATTACAACAGGAGGACGCTCTGAATAACCTGAATGTTCTCAAAGAACCGCATTTTCGCAAAATGGATCAGTTTTTCATTAAAGTCTCGAAATGACATTAAGGCACAATACAACACACTGTTTATCTATAAAAACAATGATAAAAACATAAATGTAAATGTAAAAGGGATCATTGTTCACATGGGTAAAACGAAATACTTAACAGAGATAAACAAATGGTTCATCACGCTTGGTGGAATGGGAAGTTTAATCAGAGTGCAACAGTTGTCGACAAAACTAAAATAAACGTGCGCAAAATCAATAGAAGAGTGGCCACTGAGAGAAATGGAGAGACAGAGGTTTTTTCAACGTTATAATAACACAACTTGATGAACAGGTTCTCTAAGTATGCGTAACATGCATTACACAGCGTTCTGTGCAGAGACCATTTAATGGCCATCACAAAGAGCTGTTCGTCTTCCCATAATACCGATATCTACTCTCGGGTCATTGATTTCATGACCAGAATCTCTGTAGGACTTCTGTGCAAACTACGGCAATACATTCCATCTTCCGTAGTCTGAGAATTTAGTATTCGTGTTATCGTTACATTATCAGCCTATAACCGGCCGTCAATTATGGTTTACCCTGTATACTTTTCTAAATATTTTTAGTAATCCTAACTTGAAATCTTAATGGCTCGAGATCACAAACTGAGTCGTGAATGTTGTGTTCGGCATTGTAGCTGAGGTGAAAATGACTTGTGGCAGTTTTGACTGCTCCCAATATTGTTAATTCCATGGTTAATTTTAAATATCTACAAGCGAAGTTCTAGCGCATTGATACGAACAGGGTTGGCGACTTAAGGAAACGGATATGCAACTTCACATGCAAAAGCTTTCATTATGTGAAACCTAACTCTTATGATAAACCACTCAAACGGCACTAGAACATATAGGACAACCTGGATGCATTTGAACCTGTTATTAGAGCACAAATGAGCCTATTTTTAGAACACAAATATATGTGATACCCTGAGTGTGATTCAAAGCCTTTCGGTTCTTAGCCTCAATTAGATAAGCCTGAGCTCAGACTCTATGAAACTGTCGCCTAACATTATTGAAGCTTTAATAAAGCCATCAAACAGCATTAAAAGTTTCAATTAATATATTTTAAATCATGGGAGATAAAAAATATGGAAGAAACACTACTCGTAGTCAACTGCATTTAGATGTCAATATGTATTTATATTTCCAATTTTTCGCACGGGCACCATCTAGAAACAGAACAATAATAGATATTGATAAATAATAACTGAATTGCTGTAGTAATAAATGCTTTTTAAGCTTTGAAAATTATTCATTGTATATTATTTAAGTGCCTGATGCTTTCAAACGACAAATGTAAGTGAATAAAAAATAAAGATATGAAGATAAAGATAAGAACAGATATTGACATGTTCATACCGTAACCACATGATAAGGAATGCTAGGAACTTGGCGGTGAACAATGAAGGCCCCGTAAATACCATCTATGCGCGTGTTTCTGAAATGGCCGTGATAGAAGAAAGTTCCTGCAGTATCCGCCTCAAATTTGTATTCAAAGCTTTGACCAGGCTGAATTGGACACTAACATAATAATTAAGGACATAATTGTTATAAAGTTATGAAAAACTAAAGAAACTTTAACAACAATCGATAGCAACAATTGAACAGGTTACATTGATTTAAAAGAAATTTAAATGGTTGATATGGCGTGGATGTGTGAAAGACATTACTTAAACTGCACCAATGACGAAGTCGCAGAAGTTTTTATATAGATCATAAATTATTCGCTGAGCATACACACCGATATCGAGATATGCAAAGTACGCTTTAATATGTAATTTGGGATAAAAACGATTTTGTTTCATAATAGATGACGCAGAAATTATATGTTTATGTTGTGATCATGCACTTTCATGATAAATGTGGAAAATAAAAATTGTGGAAAAAAATAATGTAAACACCTGTGTCAGGTGCCCTACACCATCCATCCATAGGTTATTGCGCATGTGGAAGCCGTGCCAATGAATCGTGACGACCTCTGTGTGCAGTAGGTTCCTCACTCTCACCGTTACCTGTTGAACCAAACATACTTATACAATTCTGTTTACTTCACAACAGCATGTTTGGTTATTAATGCTAAGGATCAGATTTGCACATCTTTCGTGTGTGGAACTTGAAACTAATTTATAAAAATAAGCCTTGTCTGAAATTGGAATTAACAATCACTTCCAATAAATAAAGCGTAAACTGAAATTTATAATTTGTCATGTTACAACATGTATATAATGAATTTATTGCTTCAAAGCAAGTAAGACACTGATAGCATCTCAAAATATTAATTAGTATTTTATAAGCATTTATTCCATTTTAAGTGTTTAAGTGTTTTCAAACCTGCGCTCCTTCTAAAACCTCAAGTGCAGGCCCTGGAAATTGTTCGTTGACAATGTAAATATTACGTGTATATCCATCCGTGGTTATGACGTCATCATCACTTACAAATTCGCCCATGATATCATGATTCTCGGCTTTGTGAAGACTATTCTCAACAACCTGAAGTTCCCCCTCGCTAGTGTTCCACGCTACGTTATAAGTAACACCCGTTTCGGCTGTATACGTCATACTTCGTCGTTGACGTATTGTTAGTTCGAATTGACAATGGTCTTCCATGCATATTGACGTCAGTACACTTTGCCACGCAAAGCTTAAAATTACGAGGCTATATATTAATAGCATGTCCGTTGCAGTGGATGTTCCGGAGTGTAATTTGAATAATGAATAGTCTAGACATATTTATATCTCCTTGGCCGCGGCTTGATAACCTAGATAAATGAGTATACTTTGTTATCTGCATGTCGCACAAAAATCCCCAAATATTTAAACGAGAAGAGATGTGAACACATATTTTGAGTCAAAACCCTTTCCACGAAGGAAAAATTAAAAATGTGATTCGTTTATTTTTCATTGTGCAATAAAGTGCATAACGGTAATATAACAGTAACACAACGGTAATTTTTCCTCCGTGTATATGATTAAGAAAGATGCAGAGGTGTAAGAACTGTTCTTTCACCGCCCCAGTAAAAATAGTTCTTACGAGATGCCGAAGTGTTACATGATTGTTTTACATTAGGTGTATCCCACCTGGCACCTTTGCTGTCTTCACCAAATGACATATATTTTATTATTTTGACTCTTTTGAGTTATCACAAAGTTTTAATCAAACAAGTTGAAATGCCATGTAATCGTGCAGCTTATCACATAGTTCGCTAATTACGTGGCGGCGACAGCAACTCAAGTCAGTGTTGCCTGAAAATATGTGTGAATTGTGTTGTTATGGGTTATTTAAAATGAGACCTATATGCGCTGCCAGTTTCCTTTCTTATTCCATGGTATACAGGAATTGGGACTATATGCATTCCAAATCTGTAGTGCATTTTATTTTTATCTAATTATCTGTTCAGTGGAAAAGAATATATATAATGTGACTCACGTTGGAAAGGAATGGATGGAGGGGGGGGGGGTGGTTGTGGGAGGCTGCATTCACCAGTGCACTTTTGACGCCGTTTTATTATAAAGGTTTAACGGAATATCATCTATATTTATTTCTAGTTCCTGCTTGTTTTTTTATTTTGGGTGGGTGGATGCCGGATCCTTCATATATACTTGCCTTTCTTGGCCTTCTGTCATTTGGGACGTAGAATGTCCACTAGAGTGACTGAAGGGAGGGCTGGGGCGTTTGAGATTATAAGCACGGAGGGTTGCTGGGAAGTGATAACTCCGAATATTTGTCTTTCTCTGGTGCGATCACTCCTTATTTGATGTAAGGTTCCCTTGTGTGTCTACGATTCTGAGTTCAGAACGCAAATAACACCTGTGTGATCCACAACTACCAAGCTTTTCAAACTCTGTCCACACCACCACACAACTTCACGCATTAAGTTGAAACAGTATAACAATTGCAACTGCACACCCCTTTTAAAAATGTGCTAGCCACCCAAAAGAATCACGCCTCATGGATTATGACTGTTCAGTTTCTTGAAAATGGCAGGGTTTTTCTTTGTTTTATACCAAAAGTCAAACAGGCCATGGCGAGATTCCATAACATTTTAAGCTATATGGAAACATGTAAATTAAGTCATTTTAAGGTTATCACATGAAGACAATGTAGCAAGTCATTTATTGGCCCCAGAGCCGACAGGCCAATAAATAAGTTGTTGCATTGTTCGAATTTAACAACCACTGTTTTTCATGGACGAATACATGTCAAAATGTAAAGCACAGTGCAATTGAGAGCTTTGCAACATCCTTAATTAAACTTGATGTGTGTGTGGTGAAAAGTGGTCTGTTTTTATTATTTCACGTTTGCAGCGATGCTACGGTCAGCATCATACTTGTTAATGGAAACTGTGTAATAATACAAATGGGTAACATACAACAAGTATCACCCATCCAAACAGAGTGGTATGAATAGTGCTACACTGCTACGCCCGTTCAATCATGAAACAAGCACTGCTACGTGACCTGACTGCTAGTTTGATCACTGCAATATGTATTGAATGTATTGATTTGTGCCTTCTTGTCAAATTTTAAAATATTGGCTTGGGAATGGACCAGTCAGACTGCACCATCTACCCAAATCATGCAACAGTGTGCTATGTTTGGTTATATTGACCCCTATATTCGAAACGTAAACTGATGTTAAATTGCTATTCATCCTTTAAGAATTTTTTGCAATGCTACAAGAATGAATGCCGAGTTCACTTGCCTATATTTCACGGGTTAATTACAGTGTAATGGCAATATGAATATTATATTTGGTTTCTTAGACCAAGTTCTTTAAGCAATTGAGCTATATTTGCCAACAATCAAATATTATTTGATCATTATTCCTTTCATGTTGTAAGCAGAATGTGCCAACCGGCTATGGGGAAAATGGTAACGGAAAAATGGTAAAATGTTAAAAAGTGGGAAAATGGTAAAAAACTGTGAAAAATTATCAACATATTTGGTCTTCATTTACCGTATAAGCTTTCGTAATTTTATATATGCTTTTGCCCTCCTTTTGCTTAATGCAATTATTTTCGTGCTTAATTTACTTCTGCTTATATATTGTGCTAGTAACACCTGAGTAATACAAGGTTTAGCTTTAGTGAGGTGGCTTCAAATGTACACACAGTTGTTATAAATCCTCTTGAACTATACACAAAACCTGGCATCTTGTGGCATTTATGGCATTGAGTGGGCTTAAGTTTCCTTAAAAAATATTGAATTTGATTGAACACTTTAGAACATTACTATTACAAGCCGTTTTAGGACTTTGGCCGTTTTAAACCGATGCTGCGCCATTTTGTTAACATTTTGTTCTTAAAACGGCGCCGATATTTGGGTACCGAATGGAAAGTGTCACTGTGCAGTGTTACTGCCAGACAGGAGGTTTCGTCATGGTACAAAAAAATAATATTTTATATTAATGTAATATCAGGGGTCAAATAAAGCTGGGATTTAGGTAGGTTAACACTAATCCTGTGAGTGCAATTAAGATAGGGAGGCTGGAGGAGCTGGCCTACAAGAAAGCGTACCAACAAAATGACATCAAAGCCAGCTGGGATTTTAGGCAGGATAACACTAATCATGTGAGTGCAATTAACATTAGAGTGAGATCGGGGAAGGCAGAGATGCGGAGGCTACAAGTTTACTCCGGGTATAGGCAGGAACAGGGCAATAAATCCACCCTTGTCAACACCTAGACACATAATATGTCTTTGTCAAAAAATTGGCGAAAAGTTGCCAATTAAAAATTTGTCAATATTTTACCAGAAATTTATTAGTATAAGACAGTTTAAAAATTATAACAACACAATTGTCTCAGGTCATTGTGGCCAGCCAAATTCTAATAAATCAAGTATAACAAGAATGTTCAGGGACATTTTAGCCAACCGCGAAAATTTATACTAACAATACTAGAACGGCCAATGCTCACCAGCATCCGCATATCCGACAATGTCAAACACTGTTTTTAGGCAACCATTGCCGACACTCCTCCACCCCTTCTATGTTATTAAAAGATGTGTATTATAAGATTATACATACATATATATTTTTAATGAGCCCAGAAGTCGCTATTGACATTTTTATCCCATTTCTGTAGGGCGGGGCGGCCATCGCAAAATGACTTGTGACCATCTTAATTTCTATATACGTCTACAAGTGAAGGATTGTCAAATGTGGTGCTATAAACTGCATTTATACTTAGCCTTTTGTATCCCGGTCTAGAAGGTGGTAGCTACAAAGGTTTTACTGTAAGTCTTTGTTATCCTGTATACGACAGGCATGTTTTACTGTTGGTCTTTTCATTCGATTCTTGAAGTTGGTCATTAAAATATGTTTAACCGTACGTCTTTTATCCTCGTTCACGAGGTGGGAAATACAAACAGGTTTTACTGTATATCTTTTTCCCCGATCTTGAAAATGGCCGTTTCCATCTATTGAAGGTACGGATCCGAACACTTAAATTTAAAAATAATAAAATAGGAGGCATATCTTTAAGAGAACACTACCTTGGGAATATTCTTTAAAACTGAAAGCAATCAGCTGAAAATCATAGAAGAATTGGTCATTCATTTATATAAGGATTTCTGAAGTGGTTTCTTTATATTCTTTGGAGTTCTTCAAAAGTTTTTCGGCGGGACTATCGCAAAGCCTGAAATACAGGTCAGTCCTTTCACATCAATTTGGTCAGGTTGACGAGCTAGTGACAAATTTCTGACAAGTTTTGTAACTTTGTAATGTATAACATATTGCACATGGATTTTCATAGTTACACCATTAGGTTTTGCTATATTGAACATTAAAGTAATCCAATCCATTCATCCTTATTTGATTAAATGTCAATAAGCCCGCAATGTACATCGTTCATCGGAACAGTGGGCGAAAATACAATTTTCATAAATTTCACAAGCATTTTATAAATATCACAACGTTTTTAAAACATGCAGAAATGATGTGTGTACTTTATCCATTATGGTTTATCCATTAAATGTATTTTTAAGACGTGATAATTTGAAACTTCTAGTAACAGTCAGTAAAACCTAAGAAATATCAAATAGAGTATTCAAGTGTTTTCATTTGTCTTAAAAAGGATGTGACGAGTCATTGATCAGAAACTGGTCAAGAACCTGACGAGCTCAAACTTCAGTCGACAAGTTCTTGACAAAACTACTGCTCAACTGTGACGAGGAAGAATTATGGGTGTACGTAAAGCGTGTGATAAATAACATCGTAGTCGGTGTTCGTCAGAACTGGTGAATGTAATCAAAGGAAAAAACGATCGAAAAAACACGAATATGCTACCTGTGAGGCAGGTTGATATGCAATTTAATGTCTTAAGTTTGATTTATCACACGAGCGTGATATGTACAGATATGAGACTTGTTCTCCTTCCCTCCCTCCCTCCTTCCCTCTCTCCGTCCCTCCCTCTGTCCCTCCCTCCTTCCCTCCGTCTCTCCGTCCGTCCGTCCCTCCATCCGTCCCTCCGTCCGTTCCTCCCTCCGTCCCTACGTCCCCCCTCCGTCCGTCCGTCCGCCCCTCTGTCCCTCCCTCTGTCCGTGTCTCTGTCCCTCCCTCCCTCCCTCCGTCCCTCAGTCCCTCCCTCCCTCCCTCCCTTGTATCATTTTAGTTACCAATTGCACAATTACCATGTTTGCCGTACGCAACTAACTATACTCGTCTTCACCCTCGAAATAGCGCAAAGTAAGCTATCACACAACCCAGCTCTCACTTATGACGCATCATGTGTGATGTGTCGACGGGAATTGTACTTATCACGTTCTCTATAGTGAGTCTAGACATTTCATATCGCTCACCACTAAAATGAACCCGTTTTCAAAAAATTCTTGTTCGTAAGGGAATCTAACATTTGTTACAGACCAGGCCGCCAGGCTGATACCTTTGTTTTCAATCACCATTTCTCTTGTACTCCCTGCTCAGTGAATCCTTTGTTCTTCTTGTGTGCAAACAAAAGTCGGTGCAAACAAAATCATAACACTTTTGTACCAAAGACCATTTCGTTGTTTTTCTTAACACCTGATTTAGCACAGGAAAGTTAAAAAAAAACTTATCACTTACTATCCGGAATTTTTTTTTTCACCTGATTGTCACCCACTTTCTTACAAGATATTTTCCAGTAACTTACCAGTTAATTAGTACTAAGTAACCAGTGGAAATAAGATGCAAATTGAGAATGTTACAAGCCGAATGCTTGACCTTTTGTATAAACGGGTACTACCAAGAAAGAAAACTTTTGATTGATTGACAGAAAACAAATTTTAGGTGTCCAGTTTACCAGTAAGTTACTAGCAGCTAAGTATAAAATTTGTAGAAAGTTAGCGCCAAGAACATAAAACTGGAATTGCCGCCCATACTTCCGGGTTTAACTTAGTACTAAGTAACTAGTAAGTTACAGCCAACTTAGTTGGAACTTTACACACAAAAACAGATGGTAAGAAATGTTGTAGTTATCTCGGGAGCAGGGAGGGTTCTTTACACAGTATATTATTCTGTAATATGGTGAAATAAAAAGGGAGAAGGGGGCTTTCAGACTATTATTCTTTGATATTGGGTAAGCAGCTGAAGAGACCGGATAAATGCTCAGTTAAAATAGCTGTTTATTTGTTGCCTTGTGCCTGTTGATACCTGCCACTTCTAGTCTCATAAAATTTGATGTCCCAAACAATCGCAAATAACTGCGTTGTTCTCCAACAGCCGACATCTACGGCGGTTCGGTCTCATCAGAGGTCAGCTGTTTTATAACAACGCAAATAACTGACTTTGTTTATTAAACGAGTAATTCTGTCATTACGTACAAATCTATTAATCTTCACAGATTTCAAATTTAAATCTGGGTGATCCCTGTGCTCTGCTCTTGCAGAATTCCAAAATCGGGAAAAATAGTGCCATGTGAAACAGTAATCTAGCATAAATGCGATTTGAAAAAGCAGAAAATTGCTTGAGTATTTTTCGTTAGTATATATACAAGTAAGTTGTCCACCATTTAATTAAAAATGGATGAAAAAAATGATGAAAATGTTAAGCCTGAGAGAGGCAGACCATTTAAAAAACAAGATAATTGTCAACAAGGAATGAATAGTTTGCCCTATATTAGGAGAAAATTATCAAGAATTAAGGATTTATTGTGAAAATTCCACACAATGTAACTTTGTTTTATTCCACGTTAAGTTTGTTTTATTCCACGTAAAGTTGTTTATTCCACGTGAAGTAAAAAGACAGACTTTTAAAAAGCGCTTTCAAAACACAATTCCCCTGTGAATGTAATAATATAAATAAACTACTAAATCGGTGAGGTACGACAACTGATCTATTTTCTCAAAACTTCCTTTACTCCTTCTTTTCCCCCTAAATTCTTACCTTACTTTTTCTTAAAACGAGATCAGATCAGATCTTTTATAACATAAGATTTTTTAGTTCTGTTTTTAATATTTTCAAAGCAGAACATCTGGGATTTCGAAGAACTGTTTAAAAAGTTTAAGGGTTAACTACTCCGGATTTCAATCGAGACCAATCTACACACAGATAGTTCGCAGAATTTATTGCATTGCAACAAAGATGATCCCTAAGTACCTGTTAATGCCAAGGGCTAAATAACCTGTCTGAATTACATGGGTTAATTGGGTAATCCCGACCTATCTACTACTTCAGGAAATTTATGCGCTGCACAAATGAAAATTATCTTAATTTCTCTTAATTCCAAGGGTGCTCTTGATTGTCACAGTTACCGGATCATTAATCCTTGGGTTAAAACAAAAATAGGGTTTTGATAATTTAGATCAGTTGTTGTACCCTGCCCTTTAGATTAATTGTCGCTAGACCAACTGTCCCTTGGAGTTTTTCTAAATCTAACCCATTGTTAACCCATTTCTACAACAGCCCCGCTGGGAACGACAAAAAGTGTTTTCAATCCAAAAACGGTGACAAGCAGGTCATGACACTCAAAGATAGGTCACCAAAAATCAAACAGTAATTAAATATAATGACAAAATGTGATAAAGTGGTTAAAATTTCGAACAAAATTGAACAAGCATGTCCAGGAAAATAGCGATCAGCCGAAATATCAGATATAGATATGCTTGGACGCATAGGCCTGGTACATGGTACCTATAGGAAACATTTGAGAGAGAATTTGATAGCAGTCTGGTAATTGCAGATGATAAATGGCTTGGGAGAAATGGGCATGGCGTAAAGCTCACGCATGTCTAACTCCAAAAAAACCCTTGTTGAGGCTTCAGAATAAACATAAGCATCTAAGTGTACCACTTACCACAAATAAGGATGTCCGTGGGTATTGTGTCCAGATATTAAAGCGAAGATATTACAATGAAAACAAGTTATCAGTGAA
Organism: Protula sp. h YS-2021; assembly: GCA_949752745.1. Lineage (NCBI taxonomy): Eukaryota > Metazoa > Annelida > Polychaeta > Sabellida > Serpulidae > Protula > Protula sp. h YS-2021. The sequence continues at coordinate 21,121,226 of OX457032.1, forward strand.
ACTGATGAATTGTCGACCGCCACTAACTATCTCGTTGGCGAGGCAAAATAATGCGACGTCGCACAACTTCAATATATAAATTTTCACTGTAGCAACAATCAAAAGTCAAGGTTGAATAACGGCTGAGATATCGCGTGCACAAAGTTGCACTGCAGGCAACAGAAATACTAAAAACATAGCCTGTTTTCAACAAGTCGCCATTTCGTCATTTTTTGGTCGAATCGAAAAATAATGCGACGTTCCACAACTTCAATATATATATTTTCACTGTAGCAACAATCAAAAGCCAGGGTTGAAAAACAGCTGAGATATCACGTCCACAAATTTGTGGTTCCAATTGTCGCCAGACAGACCAAATACGTCCCCCGCTCCGCAGCGACTAAATGAGAGAGAGAGAGAGAGAGAGAGAGAGAGAGAGAGAGAGAGAGAGAGAGAGAGAGAGAAACCACCCAATTTCAACAAAATACACCTCATTGCTACCAAAAGCGATCGTACTGGATTTGTGAGACGAAAGCATTTTGACAAATTTTTTACCTACACACACATAACGGATGTCGCATACTCCACAAATGATGGGTATAGTCGATTGGGCTGAAAAACGTACAGAAAAAAGCAAAATTCAATCTTGTTTTCTTAGTTTATTTTTCCTTACAAAGAAACAAACACGTACATGTTTTAACATCATTCTGTTAAGTGTGTTTTATTCTTAAATATGAACACAAATGACTAAAGCTGACATCAAATTTGCTGTAGAACAACCATGAAAATTTGGTAAAATTCAAAATTAAATATTTAAAACACAGAATAAAAGGACTTCTAAAAGTTTAAAATACCATTCAAATTTTTTTAAATAACCTCAAGGAATGCAGACACTGTAACCGGAAATCAAACTATCAAATACTTAACTATTTACTGAAAATTTCAATCAGTCAATCTTCTATTAAACCCTTAAAAAGGTTTTTATTTTAGAAATTCAAAAGAGAACTGGATATGTGAAACGTGCTTTTATGCCACGCACAGACGTTAAACTCAATTCTCTTATACATAGCTTGTAAACATGTTCTAAATGCCACGGAGTAACAATTAAAACCTTTCCCATACAAACTTGCCAAAAAAAAAGGAAACTTAACGCATCTTAAAATATACATCAGAGGTTTTACACGACGAAGTGAGCGAGCCAGCGTGAAATCAGAGAAGCACGTTTGCCACGCGTTTTCAATAAATTCATTTGCCTATGCAAACAGGAAGCAACCCAAATCTGTCAAAGTTTCTGGAGACACTTCAAAAGCACCATATAAAGTTTATTTGCGACCTGCCCTGATATCTGCCATGTACTGGGTACGAGTGACGCAACAGGGCGCCGCCTTTATGACGTATACAAGCATACTGTCAATCTTCAACAAGCTCCTCCCCCCCCCCAACATCTCACCACAGGGGCACCGTGACACTCTTTCCACTGGGAAGAAAAATTTGGCGTGCCTTTCAAACTAGCCCCCGATAATGTGATTTAGCCACACCAACAATATTCTACCTTTGTTAGCACTCGTTTCCCCAAAAACGTCTCTCGGCACTTCCAGACAATGACCGAATCACAACACAACGCTGCAAGGTGATTCGACGGCAGTGAAATCCTAAGATCACGTGACTTTCTGTATGGTTTTTTTTTATTTTGATTGACAGCCGTATTAAATTAAGAACACTGCGAAAGATTTTTCTGTAAATGACTATCAAATACCACTGCATGCAAGCACTAATTATATACAGTAACACTTCCTTCCACCCACACAGCGCTCCGTCCGACTCAAAACCCGCTATGTTCCACCCAGAACCTACTCTGTCCCACTCAGAACCCGCTCCCACACTCTCATTCAAAACCCACTCCCTTCCACCCACAACCCGCTCCATTCGACCCAGCACTAATCCCTCTCAATCAGAACCCACACCGTCTCACTCAAAACCCACTCCCTCCCGCTCAAAACACGTTTTCTCCCACCCCGAACCCATATGCCACTCAGAACCCATTCCCTCCCCCTGAGAAACCGCTCCATCCTATCCAAAACCCACTCCCTCCGACTAACAACCGGCTCCTCCTCCTTAGCTCCAGCGGTATTTATTATTTATAGCACTACGTACCAATAAAAAAAAAATAGCCAACAAAATTCCACCAGTTATTCCTTAAATTACTCACATAAATAAAACACTCATGCATTAAATAAACCACATTGTTAAGATGTTTTGTGAAACTCTGTTGCGATGTGAGTTTTTTTCGCCTTCTAAGTGACTTCAAGAAATTACACAAAATGAAACTGATTAGTGTTCGAACTGTATTGTGCGAATTACACAATGAATATTAGGATTTATGTGACTGGTTAAAAAGTCTACATTTTCAAATGCATTCTACGAGATCTTTCCATGTTAATAAAAACACCTGTAAACAGATCGCAAACAATAGTTTTAAAAAAGGGAAATAGATAACTAAAAAAAAAAAATAAATAAATACATGACAACGCAATGAGCCACATTTAATTTAAAATAAAGGCAATCTGTAGCGTTTCTGCAGCTCCGGAGGTCAGATCTGTATTGATATTATTTTGGTGAATTTGAAATATGTATAAATTGAAACATTTTCTTTGTCCTGAGCACTTAAATTATCTGTGACCTATTGTACTAAAAAACTTTATAATCAATTTTAAAACAGACAACTAAGGTGAACAGGAAAATCTGCACCGTTTCTGTAGCTCCGGAGGTCAGATCTGTATTGATATTACTTTGGTGAATTTGAACTGACAGTTCTCAACAGCTTGACTCTGACATCAAACTCACTTTGCGTTTTTGATGACATGACGGCAGACATGGTACGAATATCTAAATGGCAATTCCACTTTGAAACAAAAAAGAAACGGACAAAATTTCGTATAACTTTAGGAAAGAGCCCATACAGATACCTAAATTTTTATGACTAAAAAGCTCAAAGCTAGTGGCTATTTTCAAAACACCACTGTATGACCATTGATCACCAAGGTCATACACGTGTCTGGAAACAACTACGCAAACGTCTGACACAGGCATGCCTATGTCTGATACAGCCAGGCCAACGTCTGATACAGCCACGCAAACGTCTGACACAGCCACGCCTACGCCTGACACAGCCACGCCTATGGCTGATACAGCCACGCCTACGTCTGACACAGCCACGCCCATGGCTTATACAGCCACGCCTACGTCTGACACAGCCATGCCTACGTCTCACACAGCCACGCCTACGTCTCACACAGCCACGCCTACGTCTGACAGTCACGCCTACGTCTGACACAGCCACGCCTACATCTGACACAGCCACGCAAACGTCTGACATAGCCACGCAAACGTCTGATACAGCCTTGCCTACGTCCAACACAGTAGACAAATTACAAGATCTATTTTCTCTCTTTCCTGCTGGACTTTTTTTGTTCTCGTGAAATAAACAACACGAGGTTACTCTTCAAAAGAATGCTTTTTATGACCGTGGGCGCACGCACGTGAGAACGGTCAAGGCAAAGGTAACCATGAGAACTCCAACCACGCCAAGCGTTTCGTAAAAACAGCGTTAATAAATAAGACTCATTTAATTATATAATATAACAAAGATGAAGGTTTCACAGAAAAAAAGTGTGACCAGAAGTCCGAAAAGCATGAAATTCAATCAAAAACACATAAAGCGTGAAAAAGATCAAATTCTCACACTCTGTGCTAATTTCAATTGTTTCAATTTTAACACCCAGGCAGTGTGTGTTTGTGGCAGTGTATTCATAAAGTAGAGCGGCATGCTCCACAACGCACAAAACATGTACGGCATTACCTGCACATTAAAACATCAAACTGATGCAAGGGTGTGGCCCACTCAATTTCAACTATCCCTAATTTACATCCATTAATAAACTTGAAATCAAACAAAAACCCAACGCACATCAAAGCATGCCAAAATAGCATTTGCCACTAAAATAACTTCAACCATTAACACATTAACATCACTAACAAATCAAAACAATCTTAGATACAAATTTTTAAGACTGACCAATGATTTACTTAATGAATTTTTTTTATCTTGAAAATTTATCAATGTATATATGGATATATGTAACTGACTCTTATAGCACGAAGCTATATAACTACATTAATACACCGAATGTTTACCTCACTCTCTCACAAAAGAACCTGTTGTAGTCACTACAACGCTCTACACAACTCCGTGATGACACGTATGACGTCATGTATGACGTCGTGTGTGACGTCAATTATGATCCTCCATATGTGACGTAAGTTACACAAAAATTAACATGTTATAAACTTTGAAAAAAACAAACAAAATGCATATATCATTTGGTCTTTGGCATAAGAAAAACAAAAGCCAAATGAATAAAACAATATTTAAAATGCAAGCTGCATGAAAAATACAAGAGATTACCATCAGCACTGCTCATCAATATATATTGTCCACAACATACAAGTGTAGACTTAAGTGCTTGCCCTACAACAACCCTTTTTAATGAATGTGTTTTAAAACATGTAAAAGCAAACCCTTAAAGCTGTTAACAGTTTTCATGTCATGTAAAATCAACATCAAATACAAGAGAAACACACACGATGCATACAGTAATCGAACGGAAAGCGTGTTCAAAAGTTGGAAATTCAATACACTTAATTACAGATCTCGACATCAAAGCCCTGGATATGTTTGCTGCAGTGGAAGCTTCTGGAAGCAAATGTCTAATACAATAACTAACGACACCGCCCTCACGAAGTGTAGATGTCGTCAGGGACAGACTGAATGTGTGCTGCCTCATAACTAACGACACCGCCCTCACAAAGGTTAGGTGTCGTTAGGGGCACAATGAAAGTGTGTTCGCGCTCATAAAGGAGGAGCAAATAGTGCAAAGAAAATAGAACTGGACCCAGCCGGTAGAAATAACGTGAGGACAACAGAACTGGACCCAGCCGGTATAAGTACCGTCAAGACAACAGAACTAGACCCAGCCGGTATAAGTACCGTCAAGACAACAGAAGTGGACCCAGGCGGGGGAAATACCGTCAAGACAACAGAACTGGACGCAGCCGATATAAGCACCGTCAAGATAACAGAACTGGAGCAAGCCGGTAGAAATCACGGGAGGACAACAGAACTAGACCCAGCCAGTAGAAATCACGCGAGGACAACAGAACTAGACCCTGCCGGTAGAAATACCGTCATGACAACAGAACTGGACCGATTCAGTATAAGTACCGTCAAGATAACAGAACTGGACCCAGCCGGTAGAAATCAAGGGAGGACAACAGAACTAGACCCAGCCAGTAGAAATAACGTGAGGACAACAGAACTAGACCCAGCCAGTAGAAATAACGTGAGGACAACAGAACTAGACCCAGCCAGTAGAAATAACGGAGGACAACAGAACTAGACCCAGCCGGTAGAAATAACGTGAGGACAACAGAACTAGACCCAGCCGGTAGAAATAATGTGAGGACAACAGAACTAGACCCAGCCGGTAGAAATAACGTGAGGACAACAGAACTAGACCCAGCCGGTAGAAATAATGTGACAACAGAACTAGACCCAGCCGGTGGAAATAACGTGAGAACAACAGAACTGGACCTTGCCGGCCAAAATAAACCCTGCTGTAGTTTGCATTACTGTGGTGACATCCCTGACTGAGGGCTTGCCGTACGTATGTGCAGCACACCATTACTATTACACAGAAACTAGCCAATTTTTTTATTTATAATCTGATTTTGTTCGAGAGATTTCCTGATAAGTACTCGAATCAGTACGCGCTTCATCTGTAATCGACTTTGTGCTATTGTTAGATGCTGCTGGGTGTGTGAGGGTCTCTGTATGTGTATGTGTAGCGTGACAGCAGCGGGGTGGATTGTTCTAGTAGTAGTCGGACACGTAGTGCTTGGTCGCTAGGCAACCGTCCCACGAGGGCCGGCAGAAGCAGCGCACCATACTGGCCGTCCCGCGCTCATCGCACCTGCAACGTAAAAGACAAACGCTACGGGACACAGACGCGCCTCTTTAAAAAACTCGTGAAAAAAAAACCGTGAAAAAAGAGATAAAGACGAAAAAAAGTAAACTTTCTTTCAAATTCCATGAAAATAAAAAAACAAAAATTGTTTAGTTGTTTTTTTTTTGTCCACCAGCCCTGCAACTTACCCAAAAGTGTGGCCCATAGCACCTGAAGACGGGATCCCGGAGGCGCCCACCGGTGACGACTCGTCCATGCATGACGCTCCGTCTATCCGCACCGCGCTGTCCGCATGCGTGTTGTATGTTTCCTCATTCAGATCCATGATGTGGTGGGTTTCCTACGCCAAGAGCGGTACAGTCAAACAAAAGTGGTCAAGAACCAGCGCAAAAACTCATACATAATGTGACTCTCACTGCTCAGAATGATCGCTCAGTGGTACTTTGTGGAAAGGTTTAACATATCTGAGATCGTGTAGACCAGGGTTGGGTTTCTACCAGGTAGAAACCCTTTTTCCCCTACCGTGGGTAAAAACTAGGGTAATAACCCGGGAAAAGGGGTTTTTACCCGGTAGAAATGGTAGAAATAGGGTAGAAACCCCCTTAACAACAACTTACCATGGAGCTTTAAGCGACCGGCCTTTGCTAATTGTGTATTTCCACACCTGTGACATTTAGCATAGACTCTGGTATCCTTTGTGAATTGAGTAAAATGTTGCCATACTGAATCCCTTCGTCTGCCACCGTTATTCATGTTGAAACTTATTTTCAACGTTTTCTAAATTTATTTAATTTCCACTAAATACATTCAAAAGCTTAACTGTGTTTAGAAGCCTCAAAATACAATACTTTTGATTTCACAAAAATCATGTATTATATAGACCCTCTTAAGATGTTTAACTAACAAACGGATGTGACCATTTCTAACATCAAAGTAGTATCGCGCTGATGTTTACCGATTACTCCAGGGAAAACACATCCCTTTGTCAGGTATTACTTCTTACATAAATAGTCTGTTCGTTAATATCACAAGACCATTGCATAAGAGCAACTGCACAGCATACATAAGAAGAAATATTTGACAAAGGGGTGTGGCTTCACGTGAGTAAAGTAAACAGTGGTGGTGGATATGAATTGCATGAAAGATAATTACCAACAGTGCACAAGTTTGTGTGCAAAGATCTGAGAAATAAGCGACGCCAACTCCATGGTAGAAACCCCATGGTAAAAACCCTTTTTACCGTCCGGGTTTTTACCCGGTAATTACCATGGTATTTACCCACTTCGGTAGAAACTTGCCAACCCTGGTGTAGACAGCTATTGGGACTAAGGACAAATCTCACAAACGCCGGATATTACTAGGAGAAAAATCTGGCATAGTTGAGTGTGTACGAAGGTAGCAACGGAGACCTTATGGCTGTACGGAGGCTGATATCACCTGCCCCAGTGCGTACGGATGGCGAGACGGTGACCTTATCGCTGTACGGAGGCTGATATCACCTGTCCCAGTGCGTACGGATGGCGAGACGGTGACCTTATCGCTGTACGGAGGCTGATATCACCTACCTGAGTGTGTACGGACGGAGTGACGTGGATAGATTCGCTGTACGGGACTCATATCACCTACCTGAGTATGTGCGGACTGAGTGGCGTGGACGGTATCGCTGTACGGAGGCTGATGTCAATTACTTAGAGTGTACTGACGGAGTGACGGGTACCGTATCGCTGTACGGTGGCTGATGTCACCTACTTAGAGTGTACTGACGGAGTGACGGGTACGGTAACGCTGTACGGAGGCTGATATCACCTACCTGAGTGTGTATGGACGGAGTGACGGCGACAGTATTGCTGTACGATGGATGATGCTGCACCGATGTCAACAAGTTCCGGGACGGGTAGGGCGATGGCACCCGCTCCCCGTGCACTGCCATTACCTCGTCTAACTGCCGGGAAACCTGGTCAACAAAAATAATAACATTAACAATAATAAATAAATAAATGAAATCAAAAGAAAATAATAATAATAATAAATAAAACAAAAGTTATATCTAGTAAATTACATCATATCGATTTCATATTCAGTTTGTTGTCTTTACACACTCCGAAATTTGACATTTCTGACAAAATAAATAATGCTGCAGTTGCCAGGAGCGGTCACTACTTACAGGCATTCTCTCGGCGCTTTGTGGCGGTTCGTGCTGTATCTCCATAGTTGATTCCTAGTACGGAAACAGAAAATAATCAACAAGAGACGCAGCTACTGAAACAGTCAAGAAACACATTGGTTACGGCTCACTAGATCAGCACTAGAAAACATTGAGTTCCTTGATACAGTACTACCGTGAAAGTTCTCGTTTTTTTTTATACATCAACATGGGTCTCGTTTCAATTTATGAGATTTTGACGTCACTGTGACACAGATAGCTTACTTGACACATGGCGACTTGTGTTTGGTAACGGTCCACAGCCGACATGCAATCGAGACGGTCGTTTGGTAGACACCGTCTTTTGCTCTACCATGAAAAGAAAAAAAAAATAAGCAAAACTTTCTATGCGTGTTAGAACAAATGTGTGCACTTATCGCAACACAGCCAATTAAATCAATACGATCCAGAGATTTTGTTATCTTTCCTTTTCGATTACCTAGTAAAAAAGAAAAACAAGAAAGAACGGCAACGGATTTTAAAGCAATACGCATTTAACCACTTTAAGCGACTATCCTTCTGCACTGTATCGATTTAAGCGATATATCACTGTGGTGTGGTCTGTATCGGATTCAACACACTCACCAAAGCAAATGTTACGTCTTGAGGCTCAAAAGGCGCAGAGAAGTCCATGTTGTTCTCTTCCGCCTTTCTCTTTGTACCATACACTTGGAAGATGGGCTGGAAGGAGGGAACCTCCGAGGCAGGCATAGTGGCTGTGAGAGGAGCGAGCGCAATCACAACGTTCCCGGAATAATGGCTATGACAAACGTCTCGAGCAGTCTGTAGTTGTTTTAGCCTTGTTGATTCTGTCTGCATCAGTGTACAAGACATTTCACTATACAATATTCTTCAATGGAAAGTGTCACTCTGACATGCCTTACTTCAACAGAACGAATGTTCTCGTAACGAGATAGTTTACCTATGTCACTTATAACGCCTAAATAAGGATTTTATGGTGATACAAGCAAAGGCATTCTGAAACATAAAGAATAAACCATTTCACGGTTTCAATTGCGCAAGCTCAGTGGAGGAACTTAGAACGATCCCAACGGAAAAAATACAAACAGAAACAAATACAAGAAATGTACAAAAAGTTGTTTTTCTCTGTCAAGACAGATCTATAACTATTTCCATACCTATATCAAAGTGATTCTGATATTTTTCCGTTAATTCCCATGCATTTTTTAAGCTAAAAAAGGGGGTCTTGTCATGCTCCTTAAAACCCGCAAACGAAACTCTGAATCGACTTATTATAAGCCAGATCACAATTCAGACAGCGCATGCTCAAACTGAAATCCAGTCAGTTTTATGGGATAAAAATTAAAAGAAACATACAACAAAAACTGCAAAAGTTCATTTTTCTCGGAAAATTTGACACCATGAGTCGTTCAACTTTTATATGATATAGAACAAAACTGACATTATTCAAAAGCGTTTATGGTTCGTGTCCTGCTGGTTATTAAACGCAAAGCAATTTTGATGCCCACCACCCCCCCCCCCCCCTCACTTCTATGCATGCTTTGCGTCGAATACTGATAACCTGTTTTCTTTATCTTCTGCGCTCGCAGACAAAGCTGTGGGATCGCTGATAGTCGTTAAAGCTGTTAACAGTTTTCATGTCATGTAAACTCAACATCAAATACAAGAGAAACACACACGATGCATACAGTAATCGAACAGAAGGCGTGTTTAAAAATTGGAAATTTAATAAACTTAATTACAGATCTCTACATCAAAACCCTGGATATGTTTGCTGCAGTGGAAGCTTCTGGAAGTAAATGTCTAATACAATAACTGACGACACCGCCATAATTTATAATTCGGTTATTTATGTGTTGCACCCTTTCTAAAATAACGCCATTGGCCCCAGTCGTGCGCCGGGACTGGCAAAATTGAGATCAATGACATGTTATTTTATAGGAACTATGACTCTTGCTGGGAAGGAAGCAAGAGTCATCTAGGACTAAGTGTTCACCGCAAAATCTATCAGCATTGACTGTGTAGGATTGCGCAGTCTAAGTGAAATTTTTACACCATACTGCAGAAAACTACGCATTGGATGTTGTTAATTACATCTGAGGCAGCACACATGGGCTCAGTTTTAGTGGAATGCAAAACCGCTTCTGGCCTAAGAGCACAATAAATTCACGTATATGTTTCTTTATAGAATTTCAAAATCTGACTTCTTCTACAACATTGCTGGGAAATCAAGCTTTATTAAATCCTTCAAACTAACCCTTGAGAAGGCAAAAAACACCCAAAATATTTGGGGGTTGACCAATTGGATTTTTTGTTATCTCGCATCAAACAGGGGCACCCATGGATCTCGAAGTCGCTCGATCACATGAATAAATTACTGAACTTTGACGTCATATTTCTCAAAAACAATACGCTTGATAAGCCAATTCGCACTTTCGGATTTTTCCGGTGGAGGTGTTGTTTCGAATGAAAATGTTGGGGGTTAAATTATAAAGAAATGATAAGGGAAAAACATCAAAATTCTAATTTTATTTCAACATGCACACTTTCGAATTTATAAAACCATCATATGATCTTTTAAAAACTATATTACATATTATTCAGTGCCTTTAATAACCAGCATGTGACTATATTTCTGGCAAAATAGAATTTTGTTGACTTTTGCCGTTTTTTTCCTATCATTTCTTTATAACCTTATCCCACCTGAATTCAGCCGAAACGCAAAAACTTTTCGGCAAAAGTGAAAAGTGCGAATTGGCTTATTGCAAGGAGTTTAAGCATGTCTGTAGTACAACTCTTTGGGAACATAAGCATGCCATAAGTTTATTACTGATTGCCCGGAACAATCATAACATTATCGAAAAAGTACAGCTGCCATGCTAATAGTCTTCCTGTTATTGGGCAACGAAGGCGAAAGTAATTGTGGTCTTGTTCCTTCTTGGAGCTGGTCGAAACAATTGAGCGATAATAGATATTAGCGCACCTTCGCTTGAAATAAAACCTGTCTCTTAGGAAAACCTAAACCCAGTGTCGTTTACCTACTTCTTCTTAAATTAATTCGGAGAGACTGCGTGTAAAAACTTTCTCTTTCAGAAAGAAACGCGGCCTTTTTAAACCTGAAAAAATTTGTCACAGCAAATACCCCGGCGGTGTTCAAAACTTGTTAAAGATCTCTCAGCTTGAGCTTGCGATGATCACTTCTCATTGGTCCTGGGTTCGCACCCATCAAGCAGCTGTCACCCTTTGGCAACCCAGCAAAGCGAACAGATGACTATCGAAGTACTCTTTTCTCCTGTAGGTACGGTTGTAGTTATCCTTCCAGCACTGATATTTTCATTGAAAAGGGGAATAATAATCGCTTATGGGCATAATAAAAAGTTTCCAAAAAATACAATTTTTTCTCATTTACCTAAACAAAACTGTATCTTCTATGTCAGTTAAATATATATAATCCATAAAGAAGAGTGAAGCAGCATCTCACTGAAAAACAAGATTGAATTGTAAAAAAAAACACACACACACACACACAATTTCAAAGACAACCAAGAAAAAACAAAGTTGTAGCTTTGGTAACTGTTCAGTTGACCCAATCCTACTGATATTCAAAACATTCGAACATTATCATAGTACCACTTTAGGTGGCGTTTGTTATTCACCAAATTTTATTTTATTTATTGCTTTGATTCAGCCTCAAGGTCCATATTTTGAATCTTTACAATAACTTTCAGTAATACATACTTTATCAACATGTTCACTATACACCAACTTTATACCACACATTATACCATTTTCGCATTAAATTAGATTTTCTTGTGATATCAGTGGTGCACAATGATCGTAGAATTGTATTTTCTTATTCATTTAACCTTCTGCATATACTTTTAATATGTACATCCATAAATTCATCATATTGTCTAACATTAAGTTATTCCATTTCGAATGATGTACTACATCTTCTATGTTAATTGAAAAAAATCACGAAAAATATTATTATAAGCAATTTTGAACTGAAACATAGGCCCCTTCTTATAACACGACCACAACTGGGAAGCATAAAAGTCACTGATATATGTTTTGAACAAGATAACTTATTATGATATATAATTATACAGAATAAAATTACACCTGGGGCCATGCAAGAACAAAGAGTATAATGAACTTTGGACAACTAAGCAAATCAGGATTTTAACGACATCAATCTGCCAACAGGTATCCCCCTTAAGTCTTCAAACGAAGTGTTCATCTCCCAGGTTTGCTGTTACGAAATAATAGATACGGTAATGTCAATGTCTTACATATACACATCATAGTACAAAAATTGAAATTCAAGATATTAAACCGGTAAAAATACTTCGGTATGCTCTGTTTAGAAAACATTTAATCCGGGCTTCAAATTTACATCAATTTCCTGGAATAAACTTAGCCTTAAATAATGCAAAATAAACAATTAAATTAACTTTAAATTATATGTGGCTTCTAATTTTATATATTGCTATATGTCAATAAATTACATAAAATGTAACAAACACTACAAATATTTACACTGTACTTTATATAATGCATCACTGGCACTGTACAAACATTCGATATTATATTAGATATTTAAATAAAAAGGTAAAACATAGCAATAGGTAGTTAATTATAGAGTGGCTGTGGTTACCAATTAATAATCCGCGTTCAACGGTGATGCGAGTAATCAGCGAATTACCTGTAATCGACACATTCGTAAATATAAAATATCGATCACAGACGTCTGAGTGCCTGGAAATAGTCTTTGATTAGGCAAACCCATGTTAAATATGGATATAAAGTGTACTCATTTAATAGCACCACTGTTCATGTGAAAAGAGCGATCAACGACCACTCTTGTCCGAAAACTCTATTAAAGGTAAACAGACAAAATGGCGCAGGATGGCGTGGATTTATATGCTGATATAGATGATTTCGCCGAAACAAACGAGGTATGCAGTGTCTAATAAGTCTGCCATTCTTAATAGTTTTGCCTTTTAATTTCTTGTACCAATGGGCAACTCGGAATCAAAAGAATGCACTGATTTGATGCAATGAAGACCTTTATATGCGAGGGTACTCGTAGTAGTTAAAATGGCGGAGCCGATTTGTACAGATATTTGGGAATAAGCTTAACCTGCGTTTTATTGGGCAAGGATAATGTTTCGAAAATGTTTCGAAAATCAGATAATGTTTCTTGGTTTTTCGATAATGTCTCGAAACATTCTCAAGTGTATCGAGCTTTATATTCAGATAATCTTCCCATAATCCTTTTCTGCGCACCTGCGCGCAATTATCGCCGAAAAGTGAAAGTGCTGAAAACTGGATTAGCAACGAAGAACTGTATAAAAAGACAAACCAAATACCGTGGTCTATTCTGAGTAGAAAACGTCGTTGGAATTTCTGTGGACACGTCTGCAGATTACCTGAAACGACACCAGCAAGTAGAGCTCTTAAATAAGCAATTGAAACAGTAAAAAGACCTCCAGGAAGACAAAAAACAACATACCTGTCAACAATAAAACGATCTACAAAATAAAGGAATCTACTCAATTTCACAAGCCAAAATATTAGCACAAAACCGAACTAGGTGGAGAGACTCTGTATAGAAACGTATAGAGCTTTGCTCTGAAAGCGTATACCGACGACGACGACTTTACTTACGTCGATTCAGAACTGACATATGACAACTTACAGTAGAAATACAACTATTGACAATAGCAATTCGCAATTTGAGTTGCTATCTACTAGAGAGAAAAGCACCAAAGCTCTGGCAGCCATTTTTATTCTCGATACAGCATCTGAAGTGTTTTATTGGGACATTTTCGAAACATTATCTGGATTTATTATTTTTTTCAGATACGTCCAATAAAACACGGTCTTATTCGTACTTAGACTTTTACCGAAAAGTTCTTGCGGTTCGACCGATTTCGGTTGGGGTGAAGGTGTAAAGATAAATTAAAAACACCGAAAATGATCAAAATTCTATTTTGCCAAGAAACATATTCACAAGTTGAGTTTTAAAGGGGTTAAGATTTGAATTCGAATTGGCTTCTTTTCAGATTGGGGGCCATAGTATCCTTGCCCCCCCCCCCCGTTAAGAAAGTTCCCCCCCCCCCCCCAGTTGTAAAAACGCAGCTACGCTAATGCTTCTTTTTCTTATTCCGCGGTGGCGTCGGTTTAAGACACCGGGATTTTTTTTTGTGAACTGGCGGCAGCGGGTTGGTAGTGAGGGGCTGGTGCTGTAATCCAAGTCGGCGTGAGGAATTCTGATACCTACAGGAGCAATTAAAGGAATTGGTTACAAGGAGAGAAACATGAAATTGAGCAGCACATCGTAATTGGCAAAACTGAAAATTGTTCTTTTAATATGAAAACAGCGTTTGCGCTGTTTATTTCAGGTTTGCTTGCAAACCAGAAGCTGCACAATTCACCATGAAATTATAATTGTAAGTCTTCTGCAGCTGATAGACCAATTTGTAATTTAACCAATTACGATGTGCTGTTCAGTTTCAGTATTCTTTGCCTCGTAACTTAGTTAACTTTTGTGAACACAGTCCCTGGCAGTAAGATACTGTTTCTGGGAGCTAGTTCTCAGCTAAGGACCAGAAATTTCCTCAGTCGACAGAAAAAGGGACAAGCCAATTCGTACTTTAGGGCGTTTCCCGTAGAGGTACCGTTTCTAATGCGATTTTTTAAAACAAAAAAGCTAAAATATGATCTTCTGAAAGCTATTTACATTGCAGTCTGCCTCTTTTGAAGCCCATATGTCAATATGTTTCTTTCAAAATGGGATTTTGTTGATTTTTGTCAGTTTTTTTTCTATCAGCCCTTTATGGCTTTATCCCAACCTAATTCTGTCGAAACGCCAAATCTTTTCGGCAGCATTGTAGGTCCGAATCTGCTTATTGGGTAGTATTGCCGATTTGACACTCAAGATACAGTATCCCGTTCGTAGTTAGTAAAATAGCCATTCAGAAACTCAGGAG
The DNA here is from genome assembly GCA_949752745.1 of Protula sp. h YS-2021. Taxonomy (NCBI): domain Eukaryota; kingdom Metazoa; phylum Annelida; class Polychaeta; order Sabellida; family Serpulidae; genus Protula; species Protula sp. h YS-2021. Next base: position 21,136,411 of record OX457032.1, read on the forward strand.
TTAAAGCTTTCTTATGTACTTCATTATGAACGAATTGCAAGACTGATTTGATATCTTGGCTGTCAATCCTAGTTTTCCTCTTCCCGAGTAACACATCGGAATTGTATATCAAAATTTAAAATTTATTTGGATTCAAATTAAGTACAGGGTTAAGTTAAAAAAAAAGCAGCTCTTTACTGCGGGATCGGATGATTGCATTGTTCCTGTTGTTAGGCCCCAACCCTTCGGATTGGGGCCTATAGGTTTGGGGTGTCCGTCCGTCCGTCTGTCAGTCATCGCTTTATACCCCTGTGAATTTGGGGGGGGGGGCGGTTGGGGCCTGCGTGTGTTTCACAAATACTTACTTGTTCCTGTAGTCTTGCCAGTAAGATACTGTACGTACATAGTTCGTCCCACACCATAAGATTGATTTTTGACGATCCGAGTTTTCCCTTCCGGAATAGCAAACCGAATTGTATAAGTTAAACGTATCATGAAACTACTGGGTAAGAATCAGAATTAAGGTATTATCTTCAATTCCTTACATTGTTTATGTTGTGCAAAAAAAAAAAGGAAAGAAAAGAAACAGTACTGTGCAGGTTTCGTGCATTGGAAGTAAATAATCGACCCCGAGTGCTCTTATTGTGGAACGCGTTGCAGCTGCCCATGGTCATAAATTAAGGATTATCTGCTTGCAGCTAGTGAAAGGTTATCGTGTTGTTTTTTAAAGGAAAACATACGAATGAAGTGAAGGGCTAATTTTTCGCTAAAAAAATACACTGTGGTATGATAGGAGTTATAATTCTGGAACTATTGCTGTTGCATGTTTTTCGGGGCTTGTAGAATGCGGAGGGTGACGCCGATTTATACGATGACGTCATCACAGCGACAACAAACAACACGGCGGCTCCACCAGCGCAAGAAGAAGTAAGTACATGTCTCACGTGACTGCCGAGGCTTTACAGTTATACGTCTGCGGTGTACGTGCGTAGTCTCAATGGGTAAGTAAGTTAAGGGGGGATCTGCAGGTCTTAGTAATAAAGATCCTACTCATTTTTGATTTTAATTACCAAAATCCCAAGAAAAAATACTGCTTTGGAAAGCAAAATGCAGGTTGCTGGAAACATATTTAGCCTATGTTCTTTTTTCCCCCCAACCCACTCGCAGGTAACAAGTCCAAAGAATACAGTGCCATCCATGCCGGCGAACTACCAGGGCCGTCGGTGTGCGCTGTACGTGGGCAACCTGACGTGGTGGACGACCGACCAGGACCTGACCGACCTCATCACCAGCCTGGGCGTCCTGGACCTGCTCGAGATACGCTTCTACGAGAACCGCGTCAATGGACAGTCTAAAGGGTGGGCATGGCGATGTCGTTGTTGTTCCTCAATCGCAAAGTGGCCAAGTTAATTCGAAGCCGATGGCGATATAATGCGTTTTGAAAGACGGATTTTTTTTTTTTTTGCAAAAAAAATATAATAAAAAAAAATTATAATGATATTAATAATAAAGTAAGATATACATAAGTAAATAGAAAAAAATAATAATCATGAAATTGATAATTGGGTTTTCAACATGTGGATATAGGTATTTATAATTGGAGAATGCTCATAAACACTCCCCTTTGTTTTGGTTGACAGCTTTGCGACTGTGGTCGTGAGCTCGGACATGAGTTTCCGCCGCTGTATGGATCAGCTACCCAAGAAGAGCATCCACGGGCAGAGTCTGATCGTGACGCATGCCAATAAGCAGAACCTGGCCAGGTTTGAAGCTGCCAGCCGCAAGGATGAGCCACAACGAAACGGTTCGCATGTCCTTTTTAACTTCTCTGTGGGGGTGTGCTGTTGCCTTCTTTAATACTCGCGCAACACAGTCTTCACACAGCCTTGTAGAGCAGATTTTACACTTGAGCATCTTATGTGAATATGGCAGTTTGAGTAACATTTGGGAGGGAAGTGAACCTTTATTGAAGGTAAATAAAAAGCTTCATTGTTTCAGATGGAGGAGGCGGAGACAATCAAAATGGTCCCCGTCCACAGGGACTGCCACAAGGAGTGCCTCCACAGGGAATGGGTCCAGGGGGTCCGCCTGGCCCCCGAGGCTTTCCTGGCCACCGAGGCCCTATGCCCGGAGGACCCATGCAAGGAGGGCCAATGCCAGGGGGTCCGATGCAAGGAGGGCCCATGCCAGGGGGTCCCATGCAAGGAGGCCCAATGCCAGGGGGTCCAATGGCAGGCGTCCCTGGTCAGCGTCCTGGTGGCCCACCTGGACACCTCGGTGGCCCGCTGCCCGGACAGCCAGGTGGTCCTGGCCTCCCGGGTGGTCCTGGTGGCCCGCTTCCTGGGATGCAAGGTGCTCCTGGCCCTCAACAAGGTAAGTGGCTCTCTTTGACATGTTTATCGCAGCTGTGTGGATATTAGCCGTGGACATCACCTACAATACTTACTAAAATTAAACGCGTGATGTGATGTTGACCAAGTATATGTTTATTATTCTGTTTTCGAGCGTCAAGTTTAAACAGACATTTTTTACTGCACCAGACACGAGCACTTTCGAATTTAGAAGGAAACTGAAACTTTGCTTTAAAACAGTGGGTTGCTTTTTTTCACAGGAGGACCACGACCCGGAATGCCTCCCCAGGGCCCTCCTGGAATGCAGGGTATTCCTGGAATGCAGGGGCATCCTGGTCCACGACAGGGACCTATGCCTCCAGGCATGGTAAGCTGCTGCGCGTAAAGTATGTAACCGCACTGAAATCAGCGTCGGTTAGTCTCACCTGCTGGTTAAACCGGAATCTCTGTTTTTCGATTGCGTTCCTGACAATGTAGGTGTGAGAGCGTCGCCTACAATTGATATTAGCAAAGGCAGCCGAAGAAATGTCGTACGGAGCACAAGCAGAGGTGTAATTATGTAGTGGAGTTACAAGAGAAGTGAGCATTTTTCAGATGAATTGATACTGGAAGTAGTGATTTTTTTCGTTGTCTTAAGAAGTGTGGTATCAGACGGGGGATATTTTTATGTTCGCAGCGTGGACCGGCTCCGGGAGTGCGGGGGCTACCAGGAATGGGCGGCCCACCGCGAGGGCCAGATGTGCGCGGGCCACACCCGAGTAAGTACGGTTCAGTGCTAAGTAAAGCGATCTACTGTCCTGTAGTGCTTTGCATGTGTGGCTGACGTTGTGCTGGATCTTCATAATTTATCGAGCAGGATTCTTTAATCTGATTTCATCGACATGATAGCCCCCAAAGCTTACTGCCCTCACTCGCCCCTGTGATTTTATACTGAATATGTTTAAATTGTAGATGGACCAGGGGGATTTCCGCCCAACCAGGGAGGCCCTCCACCGGGTGTGGGGCCTATGCAGCGAGGACCAATGCCAGGTGGAATGCAGGGTCCTCCGCATGGGGTACCGCAGGGCCACATGGGTGGTCCCCAACACGGGGGGCCACCACCGCACGGTGCACCGCCCGGTCAAATGCCAGGCCACCCAGGAGGTGAGGCTTCTAATAGGGTCAAATGCTTCAGGTAGTTTGCTTAATTTCTGCGTCGGATGGGTTTGGGGGTGAGATAAAAGGCAGTAGGGAGGATGGCTTGTAGGCGTTGGTTGAAGGCATAGCAACCCAGTCACTAGAGAAAAGATATTTCGACAAGTTGCCTTCAAAAGTAGTTCCTTTCTGAACCGGGCTCAGCTCAGAAATATCAGGCAGCGGTTTAATAGGTTGTCCTTTCACTTCCCCCCTCCCTAGTACCAATAAAAATGTGGCCACGGAAGATCAATTTCTTGGAAGTTGTGGGTACTACAGCTAAATTTTTGTTATGAAAGCCAGTGGCCATTATATCAGATTTGATTGTCTTGACATTGCCCGATTGAAAACATTTCTGATTTTAAAAGAAGAACTGGTTTGCTATGCTGGAGAGTTCCGTTTTCATTAAATCCTAATCGAAATGGTGTACGCTTGACAGATCTGTGTGTGCATTTACCAAAAAAATTGTTGTGTTTTTACAAGGCGTGCCACCACCCCGCGCAAACGGGCCGAACGTGCAGCGCGGCCCCCCACCCCAAGGTGAGCACTGCCCAAGTAGCTACAAGTAAACCCCCTGGTCCCCTGTCCCAAGGGGAGCATTACATAAGTAGTGTAACTAACCCCTCGCCCCTGCCTCCAAATGAGCACTGCCCAAGTAGCTGTAAGTAGACCCCCTCGTCCCCTGCCCCAACGTGAACGCTGTCCAAGCAGTTATAAATACACCCCCAGGTACTCGATATCAGTGAAAAACAAAAGGATTAAAAAGGAAAAGAAGAGGCACATTCTTGTGTTGTGTTTACTTTTCTCTGATGGTTAATTCCAAATAACCCCGTTATTCAAAGTGTGTAACATTTTTCAAGGGTTTCTAATAACGTTCTGGTTGTTGATTTTGTGTGTCTAAATCTCTGTTTTCTCCATAGAGCGCGTATGCTTTCAGATTGTGATTTTAGAGCTAAAATGACCAGACAGTGGTGAGGGTTGGGGGGGGGGGGTGAGGGGTGCTGTAAATTTTCAATTAACAAGGCTGAAAAATCACCGGTTATAATAGAAAGCCCTTGAAGAAGGATGGAGCAAGACAACTCGTCGTTAAATGAAAGCTCGTCCAAATGCTTGGTCATGTCATCTGATGTTTTTTGAGCATCGCTTCCAAATTTTTGACAGTTTACCGAAATATTTTGTTCATTCCATGTCAATGTTTTATCGCTGGTTTTTCAGTCTGTGATACTTAACATCCAAATCCGTAAAAGTTTAACGGTCACTATAGCATTCAATACGTAACTTAAAGTGTTACTCTGGACCACTACGAATTTAGTTTCATGTTGTAACTTATCAGTATTAATAAAAAAAAAAAATAGACGATTTGTCCATAGTTGGAGGAATATGAAATGTGGTTCAGGTGTGGTGCATTCAATTCCCGCTAGAGGGAGTGGCGATGCGCTGGGTCCCCGCACCTGGCGGCGGAGCACGGGGTATTTGGGCTGACATGCAGGTCTCTTTTTGCCTGCAGGCTTCCAGGTGCCGGTGTCTGGGCCCACTCAAGGCCCGCCCCAACCACGGGGCCCGCAGCCTGGCGTGCCCGTGCCAGGTAAATCAGTCGTGTACGTCACGCCGGAAGTGGTGGCGTCAGTCATAATCGCAGAAAGCAACGAGTCGCCTATGATCACATTTTTAATTAAAAAGTTTGATTGAAAAAAAAATGCGTTTTTTTTATTTGAGAATTCGGTCACATTTGTTTTGTGACCTGGGAGATTTGGCGAGCTCACTTGCTTTCTTAGGTTACCCGTTGATCTTTCCAGTTTCGGAATTCTCAACGGAAGTTAAAGGGGGAGGTTATTACAAGTGATTCACGTAAATTCCAAGTCATTGCAAGAAAAGAAGTAGGCCACAAATGTAAGGCCCCCATCACAAGCAGTTAATATAATATTAGCAAGGAGCAGCGGTTCGGGTTGTGTTTACAGGCTTCCAGCCGCCAGTGTCCGGCCCGCAGGCTGTGGGCGCACCCGTAGTACAGAGGGGCCCCCACCCAGGTCAAGGTCAGTACCTCCTTCCGTCCCATCACCAAATTCTCTATCAGTAAAAGGTTACACTGTAAAGAATATGTAATGAATTTTGATTGCCATTTTAAAGAATTCTGAAGCTCAGTTTGATCTTGATTTTTTTTCCGGAATTTCAGGCATGCCCGGTGGACCAGTACCCGGCGCGCCTCCCATGTCGGCAGCGGGGCCAGTGCCCGGGCAGGGGCACATGGGCGCGCCCCCTGGGCAGCCCCCACAGGCCGTGCCTCCCCACCAGCCCGCTCCGCAGCCGCACGTCAACCCGGCCTTTTTCCAGCAGGGCGCTCAGGCCCCTACGTCGGCGGCCGCCGCGCCACCGGTATGCACCAAGACCCTTCCACCACGGCCACCCTTAAGGATACAAGCAGTACTTGTAATGGGAGTATTATGAATAAGTTCTGTGTACGGAGGCCTGGGTGGAAGGGGCAGTTGTGTGTTTAATGTATTAAATGTAACCTGTAGCGTGTCAACCGCTCGAGCATGTCTCTAAGTTTAAAGATGAAAAAGGGTTTGGCTTTTGCAGGAGCGGGTGCGATGTATTGTGCTTGAGTGTCTAAGACACCTATATTTTGAAGCAAATGATTCTCTTTCCCTTCTGGATGTATTCTGTGTTGAGGAATGTGTGTAAAAACTACCAATCAAGAGCTCCTATGTCCTTAGGCAGTGCAGCAGGCGGCGGATCCGTATGGACGACCGGCTCCTGGATACAATGCCGATCCGTACTCTAGACCACCAGAGAGGTGCGACCATAATCTCCTCCTGTCACTGTGTCCTGTTTCCAATGACGTGGTCATATTTCCAATTGAATCCTGGAAATTCTAGTAAAGCGCGGAGAAAATTATCAATAAATAAATGTTTAATTTGTACACTTGCCTGTAAGCAAGACTTCTCGATAATAATCTTAATAATAAGTCAATCGTAAGAAAAGGTAACTTTGGCTGGGGTAAAGTGAAGGGTTGTGTTGACTGGCAGACACGCGGAGCCGGCGGTGCCTCAGATCAGCGAGCAGGAGTTTGAGGAGATCTTCCAGCGCAACAAGACCGTCATGAGCAGCGCCATCTCGCGGGCGGTGCAAGACGCCGGAGCAGGTAGGCGATAGATAGCCCTCCCCGCCTCCCCCCCCCCCTCCCCCCGATGTAATCACGGCGGTGCAAGACGCCGGCGCAGGTAGGCGATAGATAGCCCCCTCCCCCTCCCCCCGATGTAATCACGGTCTGTCGGTAACAGTAAGAATGAAAAGCAGGTGTTAAATATCTAGATCTACCAGTTATTTTCAGTTCCCGAACCCCCAACACTTGACCTATTGTAGGTCACTTGTTATAAATAGAATAAAAGAGCCGTTATGTTACGGTAAACGCAAGTATTAAAGTTTTGAAGTGGAAGATTGGAGAGAGAGTGTGACCTTGCGGTTGTTGTTGCTATGACAGGCGAGTACGCGAGTGCCATAGAGACGCTGGTGACGGCCATCTCGCTGATCAAGCAGAGCAAGATCGCCAACGACGACCGCTGCAAGATCCTCATCAGCTCGCTGCAGGATACGCTCCATGGCATTGAGTCCAAGTCGTATGGATCCAAGTAAGTGCCGGGGGAGGGGGAGGGGTATGGGGGTGGAGAAAGGTATAAATAGAAAGCCATAGATGGCCTTAGATGAGGTTCGGCGTTGGCTGTGTAAAGGTGATATTGTGTGCTTGCTCTGTCACGGACAAAAATATTGGAAGGTTTATCAGGAGTTAAGCAGATTCAATTCAGCATCTGATATTCAAATCGAAACAGAAAAATATTGCGCAAAATTGGAAATTATCAGACACCTTGACACTTGCATCCCGCCTACCTTGCTACATTGCTATCTTCCAACCATCTTCTCCGGAAAAAAATTATGTTGACATGATGACGTTTTCATGTGATTTCAGGCCGTCACGACGGAGCGTGAGCCGCGAGAGGTCAAGGTCACGTGACCGCGAGAAGAAGCGTCGGCGTTCGTACAGTCGTGACCGTGACCGCTACGAGCGCGACAGATACGACAGGTGCGTCCACGACGATGCTCGAGTCATTGCCATTCTCCCCCTCCCCCCTCCCTCCCCCCCCGCTTGCAAAAAAAAAAAAAAAAAGAAAAAGAAAATGGCGAAATGAGGGGTTAACGTGATCGGAAGGTGCCCAAGAAGGTGTAAATTTTGCCTTTGTCTCACTGAATCTTTCATAATTGCTATGAAAGTTGTAACGTGACGTGTATTATGTGACCGCTGCAGGGACTACCGCGAAAGGTCTCGCGAGCAGGAGCGCTCCTCCACCCGCGACGACCGCGACTACGACGAGCGCGGGCGGCGCGGGGGCGGCAGCGAGCGCGAGCGGGAGAGCAGGCACGGGGACCGCGACGAGAGGCGCTCGGAGCGGGATCACGAGAGCCGGCGAGAGCGTAGCGACCGCAGCGATCGCGAGAGCCGCAGCGAGCGGGAGTACAGCAGGCGCGACAGCAGACACTAGTCAGGCCGTGGTGCGGGGGGAGAGGGGGGTAACCACCCCTCCACCCGCCGTCAGAGGTGCCCATAGTCAAGGTAGGTCGTTGCCCGGATGTTTTTTTTTTTCACACTCGACGTGCATATGCATGTCGAGTGGTTGGGGTTTGCTGTCGATTGGGGTGGTTGGGATACCATCGACTAGGTGCCGTAAGGTCCCGGTGACTCCCCAAGTTCTGTTCCGGCAGGTAAGACACAATGGAAGAAACTTGCTTTGTCCTGTGGTTATAGCACCACTCATAGAAACTGTGGCATGATTTTTTTTCTTTTGTAAATTTGCATTATTTTGGTTGCATATTTTACACTTAGACATGGCACGTTTTGAACGTGACAGTTTAATCTTGTCGTCAAGGAGGCTTTAACAAAATCTCCAGAAGGAGTTGAGGGTTTTTTCTGCGTTTAAGTATTGGTGTATCTGGTAAATGAATGATAGTCAGTTTTAAATGATATACATTGCGCTGATGTTGTTTTAACTAGTTTGACTAATTGCCTGTCTTTGGTAGTTTAATTGCAGACGAAACCCCCTCCCTGGACCGGGCCACAAGCTACTCCGCGTGGGGTGGTGGCTGTACCGGAAGTCTACATCCCCGCAGTCGCAAAATGGTCCGTCGCCCAAAAACAAAACCACCCCTTCACATTTTATCTTCAGACAACCTTAGGAAGAGGAGCAGTCGCGTGACGCTGCTGCGGTGCGAATAGCCACTGCAGAAGAACCGCGCTTTGGTCTTTCGTTCCTGGCCCTGTTCCCCTAGGGTTTTTGTCAGTTTATCCCCTTTTTCCAGCCTGTCGTTCTTGTATTTTGTTAGATTGTTTATGCGTTCACTTTGTATATTATGTGCTATGTTTTTTTGCCTAGAAAATGTAAGTTGGGTGTCGTGATTGGAGGAGGGGAAGGGGGCGGGACAGCTTGGGGCATTGTCCGCCAGGAGGGCTTATAAATATTTATATGTTTGCTGGGTTTGATGTCCGCGACGTTGTTCGCAGTTATCATGGAGTGGTCATTTTATAGTTGAAATTTTCCCGCAAGGTGAGGGTTTCACATAATTCAAAACTTTGGTTGATTTTAGGTTTATTAGGAAAATATTTTCGAGATTGAAATTCTTTCGTGCGGTATTAAATTGTAGAATGGCCACTCACATAAAGTACATTTTGTAAGCTACTTAAGTATCCATTAGCAGTATAAATACTTACTCATGTGACTTAATCCTTGCTTGGGATCTACCCAATAAGGATGTGCGAGTCGGATTTTGCTATAGTAAGATAACGCGAAAAGGCCTGTAAAATTTTGCATGGAAAATTCCTTCGCGTAGATAAAATAGAAGTGCATTTAAACTAGCGTCTTTGTCCCCAATCAGTTCCGTGAAAACTAAGTGGTGTGTTTATTCGTGTTTCTCGCGACGTTTTTTTTTTTTTTTTTTTTAGCACACAACAATCTAGTTTTATGCAGCTGATTTGGGATAAACTCTCGTACAAAATCGCGAAAGCAAATTATTTTGAATTTGGGTGCGGATCCCCAAAGTTCCTTTGTTATGTGATCAAACATATTTTGCATGCAACAAAAAGTATCATATTTTGGCCCTTCGTTGGCATTTATTGCATTTGCATTGCTGATAATCTTGTGTTCAATCGTTCTAGTCATTTATAAAAACTTTTATATAACTTTTTTACAACTTTACACTGATATTTTTTGTATAAAGTTAAGCAAGTCTGTGATAACTTAATCAATCTTATACAGATTTAGTCCATTTTATCATACATATGTGTTTTACTTTTTATTAACGACACTTATATACAGTAAGAAAAATTGAAAAAAAATGTGGTACATGAATTTTTGCTGCCGGTAGTAAATGTATGTGAGAGAATGGGAAAGTGAACACTGTCATTTTGGGAAAATTAAAAATGAAGCTCTAATGACGAGACATTTGGACATCAGATTAATTGCAAATGATTTCGTAAGTTTGTGGTTTTTAATACCTTGAACATGTTTGTTGTCAATAACAAAATGGGCAGAGTCTGTTATTTTATCAATTGAAACTTAATGCAAAAAAAAAAAAAAAAAAAAAATGGCGGACACAGGTCTCTTGGTATGTCGGGTAAAATCATAAATAATTTTTTGGAAAAAAGAAAACTTATCGTGACCTATCAAATAGCTCTGTTGTAACATTGAAACTGATGACAGATTTACTAGGGACTCTATCGGCGTAGCCGTAAAAACTGATTTGCATTGGGTATTGCATTTGAAAAGATTTCGAAAAAAAAAATAGGTGTTCTGAAAATTTAGTAGCACATTTTATTGTGAGATATTGCGGAAAGGTTCGAGCCCGTTTCGATTTTCAGCGGGAAAATATTTTTAGCTGTCACCCATACATCAGAAAAAGATATTTTAGCTGTTGTGCAGATGTGAAAAAAGGAACATTTTGTTGGGTGTTTCTTAAACGAGAAGAAAAAAAAGTTTTTGCTTAATATAATTAAACTGCCTAATATATTGTCTGAAGTGTTTTGGGGCGAAAATGTCAAACTTCGGTGCTGTTATTCTAGTCCACCACACATGCTAATACTGCCTTTGACTCGGGATTATTGTTTTACATTCCTATACTTATGTATATTTATATGTAACTTCAATATACACTGTTCACGTCCAATTAGTAGACTTTTTCTTTTTCACATTCAGTATACACTATTGAATGAGGAATTATAGGTCATTGTTATTGGGTTAAAGAGTTTGTTCCATACTGTTTCAGGAGTATTTAATCGTTCGATCTTCCTTTGAAGAAAATGTGACATTTTTTTTTTGCTTGCTAAACTTGTTGATGGAATATTTTATAAAAACGGTTCCGTGGAATCGAAGCTCTCAAGAGACAGATTTATATGCTATAATTGTTCTGGTAGAAGCTTAAAATGAGAACTTAGACATAGAAATGACCCTATGCTTGCCATTTGTTCGAGAAATATCTATTTAGACTGGATTGCATAATGTAAAATAGTTGAATTTGAAATCCAATACTTTGATGGGAAAAGATATTTACTATTTGAAAAAAAAAATGCCTTGAAATGATGGTTACGTGGGCGACGTTTACCCAGCACTTTCTGATGTATCGGTAATATTTAATCTCTGACAGTTTCTGTAAATGGAGATATTTAACTTTTTTATTTAAGGATTTAAAAATGAACTGACTTCTGTTTATTTTAATTTGAAAGAAATATGAAAAGTAATGTGCTTATGATGTTTGGAATATTCACAGCCTTTGTTTTATTTATTTATTTATTTTTTTGTTTACTTTATTTTCAAATTATTTTTGCTCTACTGCGGATTGTTAGAGAACACACTTTGTAGACCAAAAAATATATCTCACGAATTAGAAAATTTTGAGTTAAATCGTATTGGAGTGAAACAATTGCTTAAGCCTGTCAAGCCTGGTAAAACAAATTGTTTCCCGTTTCATAATTTATGTATAAATATGTTCGCATCGACAAATTATACCTTTCCAAAAAGTATTGAAATCCATCGTGAATTCTGAAATAGATCAGTTGCAGGTAGATGAATCAAATTCCATTTGTTTGTTGGACGTTTGTTTACAAGCTCACCTCTGTAAATGTTGTCTCGAGAAATACACTATCAGTCTCCGTCAAGAATTAAAAAAAAAATATCGAAATGCGATGTGCTTTCGGCCCATGAGACGTGGTGTGGAGAAAGTAGGACATGGACGAAAGAGCGTTGTAGCAGGCTAGCTATTCATGGTCAGTACGGTTCGGCAAAACGGCCTTTTTGTAGGAAGGTGGAGGTGAAAATTTACAATATGCAGCGGTTTAATGATTATAAAATGGAGACATGAAGAGAGAGGGGGGGGGGGGGTGCATTATGTTTTGTACTGAAAACGAGCCCTGGTGGGCGATGATTTCACAAGCCGGTTTCCGAACTGCACTGCACATAGAAAAGTAAAGGCTTTGTCTGAAAGTTATCACAGCACTTCTTAGGATAAGATAAACCAATTCGGTGTATGCTCTGATACCAAAGGTTAATGAAGAGGCTGTTTTTTCAGGAATTTGTATTGTCTTTCCTTTTTCAGGATATTTTAAATGATCCATGCATGTTGTTATTGGATTAACTGTTTGAATCAGTGTCATATATTATGCCAGTGTCAGTAACGGCCCCGGGAAGAGACAGAGCGAGAGAGAGACAGACAGATAGGCAGGCAGAGTGGGAAAGAAATAAAGTGGACAGATATGGGAGAGCGAGCGAGCGAGCGAGAGAGAGAGAGAGAGAGAGAGAGAGAGAGAGAGAGAGAGAGAGAGAGAGAGAAAGAAAGAGTGGATAAATACAGAGAGAGAAATGAGTAGATATGTGCGAGAGAGAGAGAGAGAGAGAGAGAGAGAGAGAGAGAGAGAGAGAGCGGGAGGAAGGATACTCTGTTATGTAAATAATGCACGTTCCGTTTTGCAACAGCTGACTGAAAGTGTTGTAATGGACAAATGGACTGACACACCTAATGTATTTCTTTTTAGCGCACTATGGTTATTATTATGTCCATTTTCAGCGAAGAAGATTGTACATGCGTTGTGTTATTGTACGTGAAACGAATTTATACATATGTTCTTTTTCCTCCACTTTTATCCAGCTTAAATGAAAAGGCATTTATATTCGGCATTTGATGTTAAAAGGAAAAATAACGGGGGGAATGGGTAAGGGAGTGGGGGTGCTTCCATAAAGTTGCGTGTGTTAGATGTAAACTGTGGCATATTATGGACATGTTCAGACTTGTCATTTTATTGGTGTTTATTAGCTGGCTTTGAAGATCGTTGCCTTTCATTTAAAGATGGATTAAAGTGAGGAACTTGTGCAGATAAGTTGCTGGGGAAGGGAAGGGCGGGGGGGGGGGGGAGGGGTAGGGGGGTGGGAAAGGGTGGTGGGGTGGGAGGTCGAAGTACTCTGTAAGCAGTTGTCGATACCATGTCAGTTAGCAGTCCGTATAAACGATATATTGAGTAAAACGTTATAACGCTGCTGTATGCCCGCATTGTTTGCCCAGCACCGCTTACAGTAAAGTCTTCTCAAGCCGACAGCGTCTAGGTCCACAAAAAATGCCTGATAGAGCAATTTTTTGAGCAGGTTTTAATAGCGTTTGGTTCGTTGAAAAATACAATGTTGCAGTATCTGATCGACTGACCGTCAGTTTGTTTTGGCCCAGTTTGTGCGTTATATGATGTCGGTTTTAGCTGGACTTTGCTGTAAGTGCCGGACGCCCTCTAGTGTCGGGATTGAATGTGTCCCTAGGACTGGGTGTGATGCTCAGCTTATTGTAAAGGAATTTTCATGTTTTTTTGTGAAGAATGGCATGAAAGAAGCAGCCATAAATTGTAAGTTTTGCTATAAAAGTTGAACCTGCCATACAGCAATTGCTGTATGTGAAAATGCGTAACTGTGATTTTTTTCTCGCAGCAAGTGAGAGAGAGAGAGAGAGAGAGAGAGAGAGAGAGAAAGAGAGATTTGAATGTTAAAAATACCAACACGCGAGTAATATAATCCCGCTATATTTGTATATGATCGTAGTCCAGCCCTGTAGTGTCTTCGCGCTAAACATTTTTATGCTACATTGGTCGTAAAAACTGTAAACTGCGCCAAGTAGGCACAACACCGGTGTGGGCGAGGTAATGGCTTTGTAACCCCCCCCCTCCCACCCCCCCACCCCCCCCCCCCCCACCCCACCTCTCCCCACTCTCCCTTCCCCTCGTTGGCTGTGTAGATGTGACTTGAAGATGGAAAAGGTCCATTTTTTAGCCGTTGACACTTCGGGGTTGGATATTCGCGTTATTTTTTGTCCGTGTTTCTCATGTACGAAACTTCCTTCGGCCTTGTCGTAACTCCATTATGGAGTTAACCGTTCAGGATCTTTCAAGTACAAATTCTATTCCTGGGCAATAGAATTTTGACTTTATGTCCCTGGACATTTTTTTGGTAATATTTATGACGGAGAACGTGTATCCATTGGCTTCTATGTGCTCATTCAGTTTTATCCGATCGCTTTTGTTAGTATAACAAACGCAAGTGAATGTAGCCTTTCTGTGAATTTGACACATCTCTAAGAGCGTAATGCATTTTATTGTTCACATGAATTCACTTCATATGTGAAAGAACTTTGGCCTACGGCTTTGCTAATTTTCTCAAGCGTCTTGTGATAAAGGTTTTGCTTCTTGTTAGAAGATTAGTAATTGAAAAAATTTTTAAAGGTTTCTGAATAATGAATTATTAATTAGTTAATAATTATTAATTTGATAACTGTATCCATAGCAATTGTTAAATCGCGTTAGTATGAGATATGGCCATATATAGCTGTTTGTTAAACTGGCTTTATGTTTGTAACGAAAGAGAGAGAGAGGTGGGGAATGGGCTGCGCATTGCTTTTGTGTGAGCTCTGCGCCCCATTCGTGTTGTATACGACAAATGTGGTTATTGTGTCTGACGAAGCATTGTTAGAGTTGTTACCTAGCATTTTTTACGGTCGGAGGATGTCTACATTTGGGCTATTAGGAATGGCACAAAAAAAGCAAAAAAAAAAAACAAAAAAAAAAAAACAAAGAAATAGTTATGCGTGCCCATACCCTAGTTCCTACATTTAGGGTTATGATCAATTCTTTTTCAGTACATGGGGGGTGGGGGGGGGGGGGGTGGAGGCGAAAAGCAACACCTGAAATATGATAATATGTTTGCAGCAGACTTAAACGACTGCGCCAAAAAGAATGCCCTTCCCTGTGTTCGATCACCAGAAAATAACCATTTCAAACATTATCTGAAAATAAAGACACAAGAAAAGAGTTGGTGGGCGTGGGGGAGGGGGGGGAGGGGGAGATGTTGGAGTCGTTGTTAGACATCCTCTGGCCACTTCAGTGTCCATGAATGTAACCATGTTTTGCTTTTCTTTTGTTTTCACACAGGTCTGTAAAATGCGCCCATGTTAAAAAAAACGCTGTCAAGTTGTCTACTGTGTAAACAAGACTGATGTTCATTTGGGTAGAAATGTTTCTACGCCCTCTGATTGTATGCCAGCCCAATGTGTCAGTTGTTGGCCGATCATCTTGCGCGTGCGGCTGTCACTCAACTGATAAGCGGGTGTCAGTCAGCGCCTGACCACGCCTACTTTGTACAGTTCGTTGTGTAAGTATGCTAATAGCAAAACTGAATATGCCGAACGGACCGATGTTACTTTTATAATCTTTGAAAATTTTCCGTTATACAAGAACTGAGCGAAGAACATTTAATCTTTTAGCTATTTAAAAGATGTCTTTGTTTTCACATGAACATTTTTATTGTGCTGTCGTGCTGTTACACACTGTGTCTGTGCATTTAGCTTAACTGATAACAGTTTCTTGCCTCCATGTTGAGAAAAATTTCGCTTTTGTAAATTCTAAAGGCCACAGCGCCAATTATAACATCTTCGATAGTGTTAATTTTAGCAGTTTAATAATGAGATTAGTAACGCAATATTTACAATCATAGTTGAAATAGAATAAAACTTCTCTTGTTTTTACGATTAAGAATTGAAACTATCGATATGTGTTCTTGTTATGTAATGATATTGAAGGAAGAAAAATGAAAAATGCTTCAGTTAAAACTATTGATGTCTCTTATTTATGTGTTTTTATTGGCATACCTCTGCCTGTTCTTAGTGGCCTACCTCTGTCTTTAATTGGTACAATTTGGTATCAGGATTTATATGGATATTTTTTTCAACACTGAGCGGTCACATAAGGTCTCAACTAGACTTAAGATTCCAACATTGTCCAGTTTTCGGGGCATTTGTTCAAACCTGCACATTTCTGGTTTGCATTTTAGGCAATATTTTACGTAGTCGTGAACAATTAGAAAATCATCTGTTACTTCGTGTTATTAGTCCCCCGACGCCGCGGTACGCGCGGAGCGGGGGACTTATAAAACGCTCGTTGTCCATCTGTCCGTCCGTCTGTCTGCCCCCCCCCCCCCAGTGCGCCCACTTTTGTACGCAAGATCTCTCATTTTTTCCCACAGCTCTTGATTGACTATTTTTGATGGCCGTGTTTAACTGATGGGGACCTGTGGGGAATATGTGGGCTATGCACACTGCTCTAGTTCACCTTTAACCGCAGGCTTTTGATTTTTTGTGGGCAGTAAGGGATTTAGACATTTCGGCCCAAAACCACTTCGGTCCAAACCACTTCGGTCCACTTTGGACACATCGGCCCAGCTTTTTTTTCATTTTACCACTTCGGCCCATAACCAGTTCGGTCCACCTGTGACACTTCTGCCCAACATTTTTCAGGGATACTTTGATACTATTCCGGTATCTTTTGAGCAATTAACATTAGTCAACGTGTCAACACACCACTTTACACACCCAAACTGGTTAATAATGTTACCCTTTAATTAAGTAATAAAAGATGTATTACAAAGGTTTTTTATTATTGTATCGCATCTCCGGTATTTGAAAGCAACTTATTTTACATGCAAGAGGAATTAACTTTTCCGAGTTAAGAGAGATTTATCCTGTCTCCGGTTTTTGAAATACAATTCATTATGTGTAAGTGGAATTAAGTATTCCGATGTATGTGTGATTGAAAATTGTAATTAATATCATTCCTGTTTTGAAATGTAATTAAATGATTTGAAATAAATACCCCGATTATTTCACAAAGAATCTCCGGTGATCATCAACTGCAATCGCCGCTTGTTCCTGAGCTTCTTAGGATCAAGTCACCCAGCCACAGAGATTAGAGAGTGGGAAATAATTACTTCCCATTGGACTTTCATTTTTACTCAGGAGTAAACTTGAGTCCTATAAAGGCCCATTTTGGAAATTTCGGACCAAAGTTTTTTGGGTGAACTTTATTATATCCAGTTGTGCTTTATTCTAAAAATGTATCTTGCACACCACTTTTTACACACCATGAAATGATGAAAGACATATTAAGAGTTCATTTTTACTATTGTATCATGTCTCCGGTGTTTGAAATGCAACTAATTTTATCCTTTATCTGTAATTAGAATTGTTTATTTGGATTAAAGAAACATTGCAATATCCTTTTCAACTATTTTATCTTGTCTCCCCTTTTCTGAAATGCAATTTACTTCGGCATTAATTATTCCAATGTATGTGCAATTGAAAACTGCAATCGACATCGGTCCTTTTTGAAATGCAATTAACTGGTTTGAAATACGTACACTGAGTATTACATAAAAATCTCCGGTGTGAAATTATCAATTGCAATCCTGGTTTAATTTAAGCTTCTTAGTGAAAAGCTGAATAAGTGCTAAAAGCCGATAGGAGTAATTACCTCCCACTGGGTCTCAACCTTTACTCCGGAGTAAAGTTTAGTCCTATAAATCGCACTGGTTAACATAGCTCAACAATACACTCCAACAAAAAAAACGATAGATGCCTATGACTGTGGATGAAATATGTTCTGAATAGAAATTTTCAGTGCTGTCTGTCATGTAAAAAAAGTTTTAGACCACGTCAGCAATTATTGACTTGTGTTCAATGTAGATATTTTCAAAATAGGATTTGTGGATGGTCCAAACGAATGAAGGTTTTGCCGCAACACTCTTGACATTGTTTTTCTTTTCCAGCATCTCATTGTGGTAATTCAGTGATTTATGGTGTGTAAAATAGCTCGTTGATATTTATGGGGGACAGGTGGGCGGTTGGGCGTAACGGGGTGTAGCAGTATTATAAATCTTCAGTGACATGAACCGAATTGTGGTGTATATTCTAATCACTCTACGTACTTAGCTATATGTTTATTTAGTGTGCGTGTTTCCATTTTATGGTGTGTTAAATTGCAGCATTTTCAATGTTTGGTTGATTGCTTCTATTCAATTTGTGAACAAAAAATGTAGGAATTCTCTTTAAGTTGTCTTTTTATCATTTATGCGACCCTCAAACTACGGGTCAACTATGGGCCGAAGTGTCCAAAAAGCATTGGACCGAAGTGTCCAAGGCTGGGCCGAAGTGTCTTTCGCTTTGGGCCGAAGTGGTTGGGCCGAAGTTGTTTTGGGCCGAAGCGTCCATTAACCGGCAGTAATAACACATGTTACACTTGTGCGACCTGGGGTTATTTTGGAATTTTACCAAAAATTGACGAAACTGCAACTTCAAACCTGACCAAATTTTTTGTTTGTGGGGTGTACTGTGGAGGCACTTTTGTACGCACATTATTTCTCTGTTACTTTGCACGGCAGCCATTTGAGTTTTTTTATGGAGTGAAAAAATATATACTGCGATGTGGGATTGTTTTTTGCATTTGACCAAAAATTGACGAAACTATGAAACTTCCAACATGACCAAAATTTTTGTTTGTGGAGGCACGATGCTTCCACCTTTGTTCGCTGACCAAAATACCATCCGCCACCATCCTGCTTTTTTACGTGCTATGTGATCCAGCCGTACTAAAAAATCCGCTGTACTACTCTGCATTCAGATATCTTTCGACGGGGACTATGATCAGTTTCACTGATATACTTGTTTTGAAACTAAATTAGAAGGCCAGCATTGGCTGAATCAACCGTTATCCCTGTTAATGTCAGTCCTTGAGCCGTCTCCGCATAATAACTGTTCCCGCCGCTAATTGTACGTTGATATTGTGTTCATTCGTGTGAAGAATAGCAACCAGCTGAACCACAGTCCCTAGATGCAGTTTTGTTGAATGTATCCATGGCAACAGGTCACAGTGACTGAATAAAGGCTGCACACAGCGCGAAGTAATCACTCATGCAGTTGTTATCGGCAAAACCATAGGTATTGTCGTTAATCGAGCCAATAACTTTCCACCTGACGCAGGAAGTATCCACTGGCTCCTGTCGGTTTATGTTGGGCTCTGTCGCAGTCCATTGCTGTTCAAATTCAAGAACACATTAAGAAAGAAAGATTTATTGCAAAGGATATAAAGTATATAATATAGTATTCCCTGAACTTGAACTTAAAATTACCCCGCTAATAGTCATACAAATAGTGGTAGCACCCAGCGGATACAGATGATTTGTATCGGACAGTGCACCCAATTCTTATTTAATCGCCTTCGTTCAAACGAAACTTCTGTCCGTTTCCTATATTCTTAGGCGCTTGTCTGATAAATACGATTATAACATTTCGGCAAATTTTAATCTCTGATGTCGACCAGTTTTAATTAGCCCTTGAGTACACTCGAGTGCACGTGACTGTGGACCTCCCATCATCGTGTGTTTACAAGCCATCGCAGAGAGGAACTACAAGTCCAGGAGGGCGGCCACTGTGACCTTGAAATTGGGTCAAGGTTAAAAGATAACGTGCACCTACCAACTATTATAGGCCCTCTCTGTACCAAATATCAAAAGGTGGTAGTAACAAACGCCGATGGTCGAACAGCACTCAAATCTGTAGTCCCATTAAGGGGCCTAAAGGCACGGTTGGGGGCTAAATATGACGTCACTACTTACCGCCCATGTCCGCGGGGAACCATCGATCCAGGAGAAGTTCTCCCCGCCATTCAAGTCTTGAAGTCCTACCCAGTACTCACTACAGATAAACAAATTTTGTAGGGTGTAAGCTGAGCAAGTAATGATAAAAGGGCTCGGTGTGTCCAAGACTCGCCCCCCCCCCCAAAATAAAAAGCTTACCACCCTCGCCCCCCCCCCCCCACACACATAGTTGTTGGTAATAAGCAGTCATTGAATAAAGCCAAGGCCATTTCTTGATCTATGTTGGGTAGAAAAACTCCGTGAACAATTGGGTGAAATTATGCTCTAACAAAATTGGTAGTCCACGCATTAAAAAAATATCCCTTGCCTTTCCGTGTTTTCTTTTAGAGGAATGTGATAACACGTATCTCCCAAGTGTTTCCACCAGTGCCAGATTTGTCGCTGTAGTCGCTACACCTCAAAATGATTTTTTTTTTTCAAAATTTTACCTGCTAAAATTTTAAGCTATTCTCTAAAACTGAACAGCTCTTATTTTGAACGTTAATTTCTTAGGCTGAATTTAAATATAATTATACCTTCCTTCAGATAATGCGAGGTTTTCTGCGATCCAGGTAAAGAGGTGGCGGTTATTGACAACCGCCAAATCCCCGCCATCCGTGGCACAAAATTGCCTGGCGCTGTTGAAGTCTGCAGCTGTTTCTATTGTCCAGTATTTTACGGGTGGGTCTGCTACCTCAATAACTGATAACATCAACATGACAATAATAAGTTTTGGTGAAAGTTCGAGATGACTTTTACCATGAAAAGAAGAGAAAACAAGCAAAACAGAAAAAAAGTGATTTCAAAAAAATGATTTGCGTGGAAGAATTATCGACTTGCTGCAAAGTGTATTGGGGGGGGGGGGGGGGGAGTGGGAGGGTCGGGGAGGGATGTCTGACACAGTCTTGTTCTATAGCTCTGTTACTAATGTTTCAAAACTGATTTGCTTGAAAAAATCAATGACTTGCTGTATAGTGGGTCGGGGAGGAAAGGAGGGGGTGTTTTATACAGGAGTGTCCTATAGCTCTAGCTGATATTACATAAGCCTCCCTCCCCCGCCCCAGGAATGGTTTTGGCTTACCGCATGCCTGTCCCGTGCTGCATTGTAGCACCGGTAATGGCTCCTGTCAATAACAAAAACAAATACATGATTCTACGTGTAAGATTATGACTAATTTGTTAATGGCATACTTATTCAAGTGAATGAGTCCATTAAGTCACACTGAGTTAATTATATTTATTTTTCATTATCACCATTTAAAAATGAAAACCTCCATCTATTGACACTAATCGAGATATAAAAAGCGTTATGTGACGCAATAATTGCTGTTATTATCTGCCTAGGGGCTATCCCTGAATTACCTGGGTAGAAATTTTGAAACTTTCGACCTGCCCCGCCCCTTTGCCCATGCACTCCCAATGTGTAACACCATCCATTGACTACAAGACTAGGGGACGTAAGCCACTAAGCACCCACCCAAGAACGCACATATTTATGGATGGGGCCCTTGGGAAGTCAGGTTTAGGATCCCGCAGACCCTTTAAGGCATTGTGAACGAGACGACCTTCTCATTGTGCATACATTAATCACACGGATTGTTACATCGACTGCATATAAATAAAACACTACTTTCTGGTGTACCATCGAGACTGACAGGCGGTTGGTTGTCTTCCCTCGTCCAGCATCGAATGGGCACAATATGTGGCACGCAAACCCTAGAGCTACTGCCAAATCACGAAAATCACTGCTCATTAAGGTGTTCCTTAAGGGGAGGGAGGGAGTTGGGGGGGGGGGGGATCCTTTACAAATCTGATGCGCAGGCGCAGTGCACAATCCCTCTACTCTTCCTTTTCCCTTTTGCAATCTGTAAAAATTCCAGGTTCAGATAAATACGCACGAGCAAAGTTGGGTTATAATGCTTTAAAACAAAGGGACACAAGACCTGAAACTTACCGTAATATAAAATCGCACGCGGTCATCCTGTGCCACATCTAACGATCCTCCAATAAAACAGTTGCTGGACAATTCCTCCGCGGGATCAAAAGAGAAGTAGCCGCACTCAGGATGCCGTTGATACAAGCATAAAACCGCGCAGGCTGTGGTTGAGGATGCCTGTTTTGACAGGGCATTGGTGTTGATCCACCTGGAGAGGTTTTTAAAACGCACACTTGTGGCGTTAAGAGCTTGGGAAGTGCCAATGAGAGTTAAAACTAAAGCTATTTTTGATAACATTGTTTCTCCACTTGTTATCCAATATAAAACTGTTTTAAACTGCACTGCTAAATAAATTTATATCACAGCTGTTAAGTTCTGCCTGCATCTACGTAAAATACCCTTTTCAAACACTATTTTTCTTAAAATTGCAGGCAGAAATACTAGAAAGTGAACGCCGAAGTGAATATTTAATAACTTATATTTTAATGTCTGATTGCCTCAGACATGATTTATTTTTCAGCGTGGACCAGAAACCCTGATTTTCCAGCATGGAAACCAAACAATCTAAAATGTTGAGATATCCCTTACTAATCTCTGTACTCTTGTTGGCCTGCTATTACAAAGCTGTAATTCTACATTTCATTTCAAAGAACCCGCGCACAAATGCCCCTTACTCTTACAACACTTTGTTATCAATAAGTAATTAACGTTTAATAACTGGACCAAGTTCACTTAGTATAGTTGTTGCAATATTAATTATCTATTGACAATCAGCAAAGATGTTCATGCTCAACTACGTAGCTCAACTATCATAAGGCTTTACTTCTAATAAACCCTTTGTGACCTTTGTATACTTTGATAAAGTAGATTGGATTTAAAGCAAATAGCCTCACAAAGTTGAAAAAGCGGCCAAATTGCCAAAAGAATATCATTCAAATATATCTGAACGGATACAAAATTTATAAAATAAATCACAGTTTTAAAGATTTTAACACACACACGCGCGCACGCACACGCGTACACACATATCGTCGAAAATAAGCTCAAAATCGTTCTGTCTCTAACCGTTTTCGAGATAATGGCCCACTTCCGGTTTTTTACTTTGACCATGTCCGAGGAGGTCGTCACAGAGGTTCCTCTTACATATCGTTTTTAGGACCAAAGGTCGAAAATAAGCTCAAAATCGTTCTATCTCTAACCGCTTTTGAGATATTGGCCCACTTTCGGTTTTTGACCTGACCATGGTCTAGGAGGTCAAGGTCACGAAAGACCCTTACATGTGGTCTTTTAGGCCCAAAAGGTCGAAAATAAACTAAAAATCGTTCTGTCTCTAACCGTTTTCGAGATAACGGTCAGCTTTCGGTCTTTGACTTTGACCATGTCTGAGGAGGTCAAGGTCACAGAGGTACCTCTTACATATCGTCTTTTTAAGCCCAAAAGTCGAAAATAGGCTCAAAATCGCTCTATTTCTAACCGTTTTCGATATAACGGCCCACTTCCGGTTTTTGACTTTGACCATGTCCGAGGAGGTCAAGGTCACCGAAGTACCTCTTACCAATGTTTTTAGGCCCAAAGGGTCGAAAATAAATTCAAAACCGTTTTCGAGATAATGGCCAACTTCTGGTTCGTGACATTGACCATGGCCGAACATATCAATCGTTCTCCAAGGTCATGTGTAAAAAAATGCGGATTTCAAGGCGTCTAATCACCCTGTTACAGTGAGCCAATTTCATCACTCTTTAGCAATTAGGAAAAACCCAAACGCGGTAGCCAACTTAAACTTGCACACGCACGCTGTGATGGCTTTCATTGAGAGTTGGGCGGTCAATACGCCGAGGCTGATATGCCAGTTTAAACTACTGCTCTCAGCTTCTTGCCGCCAGTTTCGCAAATTTGTTTTGTCGTTTAATTGAAAAATCCAGCGAATTTAAGAAAAACACAGGAGGATCAACTAGAGACACTGAAGTTTATCATATCCAAATTTCATCTTTCTAGCCCTAACGCCTTCTGTTTAGTTCCACGGGCAAACTAAAAAAAACGGAACAACATTCCACAACTGCGGCTAAAATTTTCATTCAAATTCAACACACTAGGGCATTTTGGTAAATTCCCAAGCGTAAAAAAGTTATTGCTTATGCTAGGACAAAATTAAGACACAGAAGAAATATAATCTTGTTTTTCAACCAAATTTTTATAAAAAAAAAAGACTATTGAACCTACCAGCGAATTTGATTTTTTATTATATCGAAAAAATAGACACGACTGGGCCCGAAACTTTTATGTTTGAGAATTTCGGTGACCTGGCATTGGCCAAAAGTTTATTTCCCCTTTTTTCGCATGGCTTAATGGTTTCACTTAACACTTTCTGAGTTTTTATTCCAGCGTGAGGGAGACCACCATCTCCTTTGCTATGACACATATTAAATATAATAAATATAAGCACAAATATAAAGGATACCAGAAGCAAACAGACCATTGAATTCAAAACAATCGACTGTAATTTCAAGCGAGTCCTGCCTGCAAAGTTTCTTAACAAAACTAATATCTACGACGTTTCAGTTAGTGGCCTGCATGGAACGATGTTATTGGTTCGGCTTCGAAGTATCCCAAGGTAAAGGCAAAGTCAAATAGGAGTTTACTAAGCAGAATTTTAAAAATTCGAGGCGGTTTGGTTCCTGCCACGCTATTTTATGGATTGGTGGTCTCAGTTTCCAAGTATCAATTCGGGCATGATTAAAATGAAAATAACAGACATTATCTCTGATAGAATATTATAGCGGATGTAAACAAGTATTTACCCTGGAGATTTTAAAGTATTTGTACAGAATGTTGAATCAGTACAAAAACTGTTAAAAATGCTCCCAGATGTTAAATCAGTTTTAACGGATATCCCAAGTAATGGCAATATATATGAAATGTGGATGGGATGCCTACACGTGTGTGACATACAGCAGAATGTCTATGCACAACATGTACCCACAATCGGAGGACATTCAGGATATTTTCCAACTTTTTCTTTCCCTTTTATCGCTCCCAATTGTAAAAGCATAAATATCGTTAGACATCGGAAAAAGAGTACTGTAATTAGAGGCAAAAGTGTTGCCTGACAAACTTCATTTCTTTAAATAAATATTTAGATTTGATGATCAATATTGACATGATGAGATCTTGATCAAATTTGTTATGATAACGATAAAATGGGCACAAAATTTTAAAGTAAATCATAGGACAGTATCAAAATATAAAAGGAAACAAAGAAGCATTTATTACATATTTAGAATGCTGGATAAAGTGAGAGAGAGAGAGAGAGAGAGAGAGAGAGAGAGAGAGAGAGAGAGAGAGAGAGAGAGAGAGAGAGAGAGAGAGAGAGGGGGGGGAGAGAAAACAGATGAAAGCTGCAAAAAAAAAATCAACCGTTATAAGATCTCTTGTTTCAATCTATATCTTTCATCGTTCGCATAAAGCGGAGAAACTGCCGAGCAAATTTTCCATTTACGATATTTTGCTCGTGAAACATAATTATTTTCAAAAAGAATAAACGGTACCAGACTGATACTGTACATTATAACTCTGCAAACGCTACCTTTCTGTCAAAACAAGAAATGACAATTTTTGTAAAGTTGAAACCTCATATCTGTTTAGACTTAGGTTGGAACCTCATATCCGTTAAGAATTAAGTTGGAACCTCATATCTGGTAAGAGTTACGTTGGAACCTCATATCTATTTAGACTGAACCTGGAACCTCGTATCTGTTAAGAGTAAAGTTGAAACTTCACACCTGTTTAGACTTAACTTTGAACCTCATATCTGTTAAGAGTTAAGCTGGAACCTCATATCTGTTGCTTTTAAGGTAATATTTTCTCAACCACTACTCAGTCCAACTACAAATGGCCCACTTTTGCTACCGAGTCATTTTACACAAAATGACTAAAATGAAGGCTTAAGAATATAGCATTCCATTTTAAACTTTGTTGAAGATAATGTCACCATACCAATTGCCAAAAAAATTCGAAAAAGCTGTTCTCTTGCAAAATTGCACGAATTATTAGAAAGAGACAACTTCCAAGTGAACAACCTTTTGGATTCAAGAGATTGGAGAAAAGTTCTAAATCACCAAAACGAAATAATAGCATGACCCCTAACCCTAAGTGGGCCATCTTTCTACAAAGTTTTATTGAGGTCGAATAAAAACTATACGAAAATTAGCATTTTTTTAAAGCTTACAGACGGTCGGACAGAGACAGAGGCTACAAAATGGGTATAACATACCTGGTCGAAGACCAGATGTACTAAAACGTGACGGAATGCGTGGCAATCGCATTAATTATCAATTGTGTTGATTAAAATTAAATATAGTTTTGACGAGGTTATTAAGTAAACGGAGCTTTGTTACATTATCGCTTACAACCGTTTCAACAGACAGTCACCAACAGTTTAAATCTTTATGCATTCTTTGAGCTAACTGAATGCTCTTGAGGTCTTTGCATGCCATGCATGTCATTACTTTACCGTGGTGCAGGCGTTTTGTTGTGCAATATCCTCAGTTAGTTCAAGTGCTGGAGTGAGAGGGGGTGTGTTAAAGGGAGCTAGGACTTTTAGGATTACTTTTTATTCCTAATGTTTATTCGTCAAAGCTTTTAATGTGCACATTTTGTTGAAATCCCACATTTAAGCCGATCAGGAAGGAAAAAATTGAAAACTAACCTCATTGTGACGTCATAAGGAAAAAAACATGTCACCAAAATGTTCCTTGCAAAAAAGTAGTCTCACAGCGTCTCTGAATTTGTTAGACATATCTGAAGCCAAGGTCGTTATATGTGTTGCCAACACTCCTCCCAATACCTTATGAATATTTTTTGGCAATTTTTCGCACTGCTTTAAAGCACACTAACTCGTACTATAAATGGAATAAGTAAATCTTCATTTTTCAATAATGTCACCATTCCAGTTGTGTGACCAAATATTGGAAAAAAAAGTAGACACGCATTTTAGCACATGTTGTTTCACTTTACCATATTAGCGGAAAATTGTAGAATCACCGAAAAAATAAGAATCTTCCCCACCCATGAGTAATCCGTACATAACCAAAATCCTATTTCGATGATATAAAAACTGTAAGAGCAGTGGCATGTAGACAAAATTTACAAACGGGCGGGCACATGTGAAAAGTGGTAGCTACGAAGAAGCTTTACTATGCTTCGCTATTGTGAAATTAGACACATTAACCATCACTATATCACATAAGTTGCTCTGCTCCTCACCCCGGCGTTCCCCTCCTACCCTTCCTAAGATTCTGTGAATCCTGTATGAAATATATTTGGCAATACCTGTTAACACAGTAGCTCCTCGAGACTTTTTTATTAGTGTAAAATAAACCAAAAAGCCGCCATTTAGGCACAAAAATAACAATAATGGTTAAATAATCTTGCTTATTTTTCCTTTATACCAGAACGAAAAAGAATTAAAGTTTTTAGTGTTGTTATGCGGATTTGATGATAGCTGAAATGTGCACCTTATTTAATGGCTCAGTAGACCAGTAACAGCTTTAACTCTAAAACCCTGTGCATGTTATATTCAATGCTACTGAACATTGTTATCTGTGCATTGTGTACAGAGGCATTAGCATGTTCTTTAACACAGGGCACTTTGTGGGGCTGCCAAAACTACCAAACTAAAAATCGATAATAGGACGTAACAATGACGTCACAACCGAGAAAGTAGTCTACCATAACTTTGCAAAAACATATTGCTCCGAGTCTGTAACCGTAACCTTTGTCTAAATATCTAGTTTTAATAGCGGTATGATGTCATAAGACGCTGATGATGACGTCACAGGTTAACAACATTTCACTTTGGTTAAGTAGCATTTACCAATTATATGTATTTCATTTTCCTAGTCTTGCCGTTTTGGAGGAGATACTTGGAAACAAAGACAGCAAAAAAAAAACCAATAAAAAAAGCACAAAAACTTTCACAATGGGCGGTAAATCCTGGAAACAACGTCTCAAATGTAAATTACAGAAGTCCTCAGCGTGATTTTGTTTATTTTAAGCTCTCTATCACAACGTAATATCAAACCTTTAGGTGCTATAAAGATACTCATTAAAATTTTGTTACGTCATCTGTTGAAAATGTTAAGAAATACAACATAAATGTGTCATAAACGTGTATGGCTGTTATTGGTAATAGTTGACATTTTTATTCGAAGTATATGCCCTACTTTAAAAGATATTTCAATAGATGTTCTTATAAATGAATGGGCATGACGAGTTTTCTCCTGAAATGCCTACTGGAGGATTGCTGAGGACAATTTGGAGGGGTTGAAGATAGTAAAAGCCGTCTTGGTTCTTCACGAACAATAAACACAGTCATATGCAAGTAGTAAAAAATACTCATTGAGCCTATAAATGTTTCTCAACGGTCGCTTCAAACCGGAGTCATTCTAGATAACTCGTGATATTGCTAACTCGCCAAGAAGAAAAAAGAAGTTGTAATCTTGAACAAAACGTGGATACGCCTGCAAATTGTACCCACATACACAGAGTGTCAAATGTAATTAAAATATCACTTTTAGCCAAATTGTATTTTCATGAATATAGACACAGAAAGAACGCACGTCTCTGCAGTAAAAGAACGAAAAGCTAGATACTTATATCGAGCAGTGTATGTGCACGAATTCTGGAGCTTTGGACAAGTATTGGACATGAAATACAGTTCTGAAAGAGCCATCCCTTTGCGTTACATTCGGAATACTAAATGAGAATGACCCTCTTATTGAACAAAAATCGGTATTTCGCGCGGACTGTGCTTGTCCCCCAAAATACATTTCTTTCTCCGCACATGGAAACATATGCTACCCTCTAGGAAACTATGACAGGGCTTTTAATGAAGTGTTTTGAATAAATTTGTTGGCGATTGTAGTTTTTAATAAAATATTGTTCATAGCAATAAAAGAAAATAAGCTACTTCGTCCCATTCAGTACCAGAAATTCGGAATAACATCGCAGTATATACAAAATATTATATCTTGTTGATGAAGCCCAGTAATTGTGATGATCTTCGCGCATTGTGTCGTGAATACACGAGCTGTCTGCCATGCATAAGATCATCAAGTCTTGTTGAATTGTCATTTAGCCAACTCTTGATGTTAGCACAGAATTCGCGAATAACACGCCTAACTAGACAGCAAGCAGGTGGAGCAAACTCAGTCACATGATTAAAACAATCCATAATTTCTTCACCTTCGGCTGTTTCAAATCCTCCCTTATCACACAATTTTTGCAATTGGTCGTAAATACGAAAAGCCCAGTCGGTCTCTTTCAATCCTTTTCTGGAAACTATATGCCGCCGCGCAACGTAAATTAGAGTTGTTTTAATCATATACGTTGTCAATATGTCATCTGATTTAACCCTTGTTAGTGATATGTCATTCAAGGAGCTTGGATGGCATACTGCAGCAATCCGTAATGCTTTAGACAAGACATAGCCATATCGCATTTCCCTCGGTAACTGCTTCATGAAATGATTTTCCTGATCTGTGTAGGAATACTCAAAATCGTCAGTCATCGTTTGACTCTCCAGAGAGGATTTTGCAATAACTTGAGTGCACTTAAATGTTTCACGAGGATCATCCAGTTCATCTTGAGGATTATGCTCCGGTATTTGGAATGATGGAACCACATCAACGGTTAAAACCACATTTTTAAATATATCACCACGCCAAAGAAACTGCAGACAAGAAATTTTGTCGTTAGGAAGAGCAGTTTTTCTGTGCAAATGTAACACTCCAAAGGTTATATTTGACTCGTAGAGATGTGTGAGAACTTTATCCAAAACTTTGTAAAACTCTATAGAAACGCTTCTTGCAGAGAGGTCGTCTGTACTTGAACACTGCCTCCAAGGCGACACTCCTTTGATTTTCAATGTTCCAATGTCAGTTATAAAGAGGCCGGTTGTATCATTAAACAAACAAATGATATCAGCTTCGTCTGCAAGAAATGTTTTTGTTCTCTCTGCCATACTTCCGGCCAGAACTGGCGAGAACCTAAAGTGAGACAACTTTTCGTCGCGTGCTAAAAACAGTGATGCGGTCGTCATCAGTTGTAAAAGACATTTATTTTGATACCCTGCTTCTGTGGAGCTATTTACACTGCTTGCTGAGAGCATAATACTAAGGAGTGTTTTTTCTTTTATACTACTGCTTGTTTCAAAAGGCAATAGAGTACTGCATAACGTTTTGGACAAATCAATATTTTCTTCATTTTTGGATGGCAAATTGCGCCGTTCATTTTTACTCTTGGACAAAGAATTAACTGACAGACTTTTTTCTTCGGAAGTGTTAACAAGTCTTTTATCTGTAATCTTTCTGCAGTTTCGTAGACGGACTCACCTTGAAATGAAAAGTATGCTAAGTCGTTTATTATGTCTTGGCGTGGCTTATTTTTTCCCAAATATTTTATAATTTCAGAATCGGCTGCAATGACAAAACAATATTGGAAAGGTGTCATGTTATAAAATGTCTTATGAAGGTCAACATTGAACCTTATGAGCAACTTGACTTTCTCAACTGATCCAATTTTTATTGCACAGAACAGAGCACTTTCACCATGTGAATAACAGCCATTAACATCAACATTCTTACTCAGTAAGAATTCACACACTTCTAGTGTAGCGTACTTAATTGCTACTGGAAAGATGGTGCCTCCTCCAGGAATTGATTCCCTACCATATCTTTTACACAGTTAAAGTAGTAAGACAGATTTTGAAACATAGGCAAAATGCCACGATCTCGCATGAAACAGGTTAGAACCGTATTTTGATCTTCACTGACGCTGTTTAGATCAGACACATAGCTCCTGTGGCCAAGGATGGTTCCGATGATCTCCAGTGGGTTTGCTTTTTTTTCAACAAAATGCAGAGCCGTTCTGGAAAGTCTATCTTGAGCAGTGACGTCACATCTTGGATCAGCTAGTATAAGTTTGGCAACGCCATCGTTGCCTTTACAAACTGCATAAATAAGGGCGGTGGCTGCATCATTGTCTGCATGATTGACATTCAATTTGGGATGTTTCAGCAATACTTTTGCCGTTTCCAAACACTCTTGCCATGCTGTCTCTATCAGGGCAGATGTCCCATATTCCCCAGTTTGGTTGATGTCACATTTTGGGTGTTTCAATATTCGTTCCACAAATTCCACTTCATTTGTCTGCGAAGCCCATATTAATGCAGTATTTAAGACGTCTCCTTGGTGATTCACCTCACAGTTGGGGTGACTCAGTAGCGCCTCTGCAATGTCACGAGAATCAGGCCAATGCAGTGCACACATAATAAGCGCCGTATTACCGTCCTTATAGGTTTCATTAACGTTACAGTTAGGATCTTTCAAAACTTGTTTCACGACCTCTACGTCATTGTTTTCCACAGCAATCAGGAATGCAGACATGATAGAGCATGTGTAACTGCAATTAACACTTTTTAAAAGTAGGAAATTTGGCGTACAGTCAGTGCTTGAGTGAAAGAAATAAATCCCTGTTTTCTTTTCAGTGATAGCGTAACACCTAAAAAAAAGGAAGATACGAAAAAAAACTAGTCATATTGTCGAATTCTGGAATTAGATAAATAGTTTGTGAATCACTACTACGCATTTGCATTTCAGTTGTATGGTATTCTCCCGTACGAAAAAAACAGACCCATATTGTGACCCAAACTATCACTGTATTTTCTCCCACTATTAT
This sequence comes from Protula sp. h YS-2021, assembly GCA_949752745.1. Lineage (NCBI taxonomy): Eukaryota > Metazoa > Annelida > Polychaeta > Sabellida > Serpulidae > Protula > Protula sp. h YS-2021. Next base: position 21,167,616 of record OX457032.1, read on the forward strand.
GGCCCATAATGTCCCGCTACGGCCATAATAATGACCCGAATTTAACACCAGAATTTCAAGTCAAGACCCAAAATATGAGTGAAATTAGTTAAGACCCATAATGTTCCCGTTATGGCCATAAAAATAACCCAAAATCTAACACCAGAATTTCAGATGAAGGTGATATTATGACCCATATTTCAGCTGTTCTTTATAAAAAAAATACGTGTGTTGTTGGGATTCGAACCGCAAATCTTCTGATTTCCAGTCAATCGCTGTGGTTGTAAAAAGTAGTAATAAAGAAAAGAAAAAGAGGCGGGGAGGGGTGGTGAGGGGGGGGGGGGTTGCAAGAATTCTTAAAATTTCCATTTCGAGCAACAGCCCGACGATTGGAAGCAATACATAATAATAACAAAATGAATGAGTTCGGCCTTTAACTTCAATTATGCTGAAAAATGGTATCTAGGGATATTCATTATTCATGACCATATCTAACTATACTCATGATTCTATTTATTTATTTTTTGTCAAGTTACTTTAATTAAGAAAAGAAAACGTTAAGTTCAATATTATAGGTAAAAAATGGAAGTATGACCCGGATTATGGGCTGAAAATTATGGGTGATAATTTTGACCAAAAACTTTGAAATTTTGAACCGGATTATTGGTCTAATTTACGTGTCTGGGTCTAAATGGGTGGAATATCGGTTATTTCTTCGTACGGGCTATAACATCGCTTTTTCTGTTTCGTCATCTTATAATATTTGCTTGTAATTATGTTGTCTCGTGATATTCCATTAAAACAAGCAGTATGAAATAATCAATCAAATTTCAATGCTACCAGAATTTGAAACAGTATCATTGTTAAGGAACAAAATAACATAAAAATCTTTAAAGAAAAACGGTGCGTTTCTTTCCGACTCAAATACCGTCTTTATACATTCTTCAAAAATTTAGACGTTTTTTTCTGCATTATAAATTTCTGCAGAATGTATAAATGGTATTTGACTTTCAGGTAAAAGAAAGCAGACTAGGGCTAAATGAAAATGACGGCTGAAAAAATTTGAAACATGAATTTTTAATTTTGAAATGAAAATTTTGTATGATATTTATGAATTAAAGATAAAAGTGTTTCTTTGTGTAGTTTTGTTGTAAATTCTGGTTAAAACATGATGTTAAATGATGTAAAATGATTTTATGTTCAAGCCTAAGTAGGATCTCTTATTTTCACTTAGTTTCGTCCAAAAACAGCCCGTTTGTCTGTTGTATAACTTACATCAATGACAGAACAAGTGTGATCAATACTAGGGCCATATCACTGTTTGAATCACCTCCAAACGTGGCAAAGACGCCAACATAGTTTCGTCAGCAATGTTTATTCTTCAAAAATTTATAATGTGTTTCTTTGTGCAGCATTCTTAAAAAAATTGTAATGTATTCTGCAGAAAAATATGCGTCAGAAAGAAACGCGGCCAAAATGCAGTTTTGTGTGGACAGAAAACCACTTCAGTTATGGATATTGTTCTTAACTACGTGTCAGGCCTGTGCTTGCGACACATACACATGTGTTGAAGTTTTATGCTACTTCATATTCTTGTAAATAAAAAAATCATATGCTTCTGAAGAAGAAGATTAACAGAGATGCACTCGCTGAATCATCCTATTCTACGCTACAAAAAGAAAAAAAAATGAAAATCAAGTTATTACATGCTGTTTAATGCGATGGCCTTTTTAATTTACTTACATATATTTATATAATTAATAATTTAGTATCAGTCATTTGTATGTATCATTTCAAAAAAATCTACTGCCTTTGTAAGGAATAAGAAGGGATGAATACGTTTATCGCATTAGATTTATTTGTTGATCTGAAATAGCAATTCACACAATGTTTGTAATATTTACCCGGAGATATGGGACTGTTGCAGAGAGTACTGTACATCTGGTTGCCTTGGAGCAATACGTTATATATAAATACACCATTTTCAAAGTTTATATTATCCAGTATGATCCATATGAACAATTTTACCACAGAGCGTTAAATACAACGCTGACTTAACATTTAGTATAATGTGTACTGATACCATTGAAGTATTCACGCTAAAGACACAGAACATCTGTGCAGAGAGGCAAATGCATATCCGAAGTTCGCAGTTTATCACGTGACTGGGTATTTTGCCTTTGTCTTGCCTCAAGGCTTTTGACTTGCTGTAACTTGTGTGTACTTCAAGGACAATATATGTTTACACTTGGGGATTGTCATTTCCCCAGATTATTGCTTGCCTACAATTTTCCTACAGCGTTTCCGTATGATTTCTTTTATGCCAGAGCGTGTCACTCGAACTGCAATGAGACGGTTAGGGTTAGGACGGATAAATTTGGCATAGACATGATGTAGGATGTCTAGTTTTTCCAGCTCAGTTTTAAAAAATTCATCAACATTTTATATGGAAAAATGGACACTGAAATGGTATTAAGGTACATTATAAGGCAAGCAAACGCTTTGATCTGGCGGTAAGGCACACCGGAAATGGCACACACACAAACACACACACACACACATATATATATATATATATATATATATATATATATATATATATATATATATATATATATATATATATATATATATATATATATATATATATATATATATATATATATATATATATATATATGTGTGTGTGTGTGTGGGGGGGGGTGGTATCCCAACATAACGCTTCGCGAAATAATGTCTCGCGACATAACGCCTCCCGACATAACGCTTAGCGACATAGCGACATAACGCCTCGCGACAAAACGCTTCAAATTGCAAATCTATATAATGTTTTATAAAGATGTGTTTTAGTTTACGATATTTGACGTAGGAAGATGAAATTTGGGTCACTGATAGGGGATGGTGCAAAGTCGTGAAATACGCATTTTTTTGCTTGATCTTGCGGAACGGTTGACCATTATCTAGCTGATAGTTAGATAACACATAAATAGATTAATTTTAAAGTAAATAGCCTCACGAAAAGAATAAAAGAATATTATTTAAATATATATGAACGAACACAAAATTTACAAAATAAACTACAATATAAAAGCTTTCAAAATATATATGTTAAAAGACAAGCCCTATGCTGAGAAAATATAAAGAAGCACAAATATAAAATGCTATTGCTTATGTGAGGAACAAATTAAGACAGAGAAATATAATCTTGTTTTTCATCCAAATTTTTATAAAAAGTAATGACCTGGTCTGCGAATTTGATAATATTTTATCGACAAAAATTATACACGTCTGGACCTGAAATTCGTATCTTTGAACATTTCGGTGGCCCGGCATTGACCACATATTTTCCGCATGGCTTAATGGTTTCATATAACACCTTCGATGATTTTATCCCAGCTTGGGGAAGCGCACTACCTCCTCTGCTATGACATATGTAAAATATATTAACTATAATTAAAAATATAAAGGGTACCAGAAGGAAACAAACCACTGAAGCGAAAGTAATACACTGCAATTTCCCTCTAGAGGCCGCGAATCCTTTCGTCAATTTCCTTAGCAAAACTAATATCCACGACGTTTTACGCAGTGGCATTAGTGAAACCATAGACGGTGTATTGGGTTAGCTCCGAAGTATTCCAAGGTAAGGGTAAAGTCAGATAGGAGTTTACTACGCATACTTTTTAAAATTTGTGGTGGTTATTTTATGGACTCGTCGTCTAAGTTTCCAAGTATCCACTCGGAAATGATTGAAATGCAAATGACAGACATTATCTCCGATGGGATATTATAGCGGATGTAAACAATTATTTACCCTGGAGAATTTAGCGTGTTTATACAAAACGTTGAATCAATACAAAAACTGTTTAAGGTGCCTCCAGAGGTTAAATCAGTTTTAACGGAGTAACGACAATATATTTGAAAAGTGGATGGGCTGTCTATACGTGTGTGACATATAGCAGTACGTTTATACACAGCAAGTACCCACAATCAGCGGACATACAGAATATTTACCAACTTAATTCCCTTTTATCTCTCATGTCTCTATTTCAGTCTATATACTTCACAAACGCACGTTACTTCGCTCGCATAAAGCTCAGAAACTGCTGAGCAAAGTTTCCATTTGCGATATTTTGCCTGTAACACAGTTATTTTCAAAAACAATATACGGCACCAGACTGATATTGTACATTATTACCTTTGAAAACGCTACATTTCTGAGATATACAGGCGTGCTAAAATAACAATAGCGCATGGCCGGGCAAACAATAAATGACAATTTTAGTAAAGGTGGGATCTGGAAGCATCTCTATTGAGAGCAAAGTTGGAGTCTCATAGCTGTCTAGACTTGAATTGGAGTCTGATGTCTGTTAAGAGATAAGCTGGAACCTCATATATATTAAGAGTTAAGTTGGTATCTCATATCTGTTAAGAGTTAAGTTGGAACCTCGTATATGTTGCTTTTAAGGTAACGTACATTTTACTATCCACTACCCAATCCAACAACAACTAGACCGCTTCCACTACCGAGTAGATAACTAGACCGCTTTCGCTAAGAGAACAGACAAAGCTGTTCTCTTGCAAAATTTCACGATTAGGCAGAGACAACTTCTAAGTAAACGGGCTTTTGGATTCGAGAGATTGGAGAAAAGTTGTAAATCCCCAAAACGAAATGATAGCATGGCGCCATTCCCCTAAACCTAAGTGGGCTATCTTTCCACAAAGTTTCATAGGAGATGCGTAGAAACGAAGAAAATAGAGAAAAACAAAGAAATAAAAACAAACAGGACCACTTTAGCCACCAAGCAGCTAAATGTACACTTGAGTGTACAAAATCCCTGTCTTGAAAAATGCAGAACCAAATATTCGAAGTTTATACCAAATTTCTAGAATACGTGGGAGGAGACACGTGTTTTTAGCTAATGAGGTTTTTCCTTGGTCAAATTTTGGAAAACGAGTGAATCGCCCAAATAGAATAATAACATCTGCCCAACTACTCCCCGAGAAATAGAAAAAACAGAAACACACATCGAATGGGCGGCATATATTACAAATTTTATTGCAATCTGATGAAAACTGTAGGAACAGTAGCATTTCGAAGACGGGTGGATAGACATAAAAGAAGTCACTACGAACAGGCTTTAATATGGCTCTTTCTGTGACGTTAGACACATCTGAAGCCGAGGGCGTCATATGCATTGCCAACACACCCCTTTCCCTGACGTTCCCCACCTCCCCTTCGCCATAGTTTATGAATATTTTTACCTTAAAACACATAACCCCATGCTGTAAATGGAATGAGTAGAAACTTGCAAAAAGCTATAAATAATGTCATCATTACAAATATTCGCGGCCTCGACAAACGGGCGGGCAGACGTAAAAATGATAACTACGAAGAGGCTTTACTGTGCTTTGCTATTGTAAAATTAGACATATTTACCGTTACGAGATCACAGAAGTTGATCTGCTACCCACCCCAGGCGTTTCCACCTCCCCTTCATACGACTTTCTGAATCCTGTTTAAGAAACTTTCGGCAATACCTGCTAACACAATTACTCCTCGAAACATTGTTTCAGTCTTCAGTGTAAAATAAGCAAATAAAGCCGCTATTTTAGACCCAAAAATAACAATAAAACTTAAACAAACCGGTATATTTTTCTTTTATATCAGATAGAAAAAATTTAAGTTGTCTGTTCTGCTATGCCGATTTTATGATAGATGAAATATACTCAGTACACCAGTAACAGCCTTCACTCTAAAACCCCTGTGCATGTTATAGTCAATGCTACTCAACAGCAAAGCGATAAGGCTCAATAGCTTAACGCGTATTGTGAGTATACTGTTATCTGTGCATTGTGTACAGAAGCATAAGCGTTTTCTTTATAACGCAGGGTACTTTGTGGTGCTGCCACAACTGCCAAACTAATAAAATCGATAAAAAAGGCGTCACAATGACGTCACAACCGAAAATGGAAGCCACCAAATGATATTTTGCAAAAACGTGGTCTCAAAACATATTGCTCCGAGGCTGTAATCGTAACCTTTTTCTAAATATCTAGTTTTACCAACTAAATGATGTCATAAGACGCTGATGATGAAGTCAGAGGTTAACAACATTTCACGTGTGTAAAGTAGCATTGATCAACTATATATATTTCATTTTCCCAGTCTTTGCCGTTTTGAAGGAGAAAGCGAAAAACCAAAGAGAAAAAGCAAAAACACTTTCATAATTTCCGGTAACACAATAACTCCTTGGGACTACGTCTCAAGTGTAAATTAAAGAAGTCCGTTTGAAAATATCAAGAATGCAACAAAAATGTGTCATAAACTCATTGGACTGTTATTAGTGACAGTTTGGTTGATATTTTTGTTAAATTATATTAGCTACTTTAAAGATATTTTAATAGATGCTGTTATCAATGAATGGACATGAAGAGTTTTCTCCTGAAATGCCTGCTGCAGGATTGCCGGGGACAATTTGGAGGGGTTGAATATAGTAAAAGCCGCCCTAGTTCTTTGCAGTCATTTGTAAGTAGTACAAAATACTCATTGAACCTATAAATGTTTCTTAATGTTCGCTTTCTTAAACCGGAGTTCTTCGAGATAACTCGGGATATCGCCAACTCGTCAAGAAGAAAAGAGAAGTTGTAATCTTGAAAGTACCACCTTTTCAACCAAACCTGGATACGCCTGCAAATTGTACCCATAAACGCAGAGTGTCAAATGCAATTAAAATATCACTTTTAACCAAATTCTATTTTCATGAATATAGGCGTAGAAAGAACGCACGTCTCTGTAATAAAAGAACGAAAAGCTAGATACCTACATCGAGCAATGTATTTACACAATTTTGGAGCTTTTGTGTTGGACATGGAATATAGTTCTGAAAGAACCACCCCTTTGCCTTACATTCGGAGTGGTGAATGAAAATTATCCTTGTTTTTTCAAAAAACGGCACTCCGCGCGGACTGTGCTTGTCTCCAAAATTACATTTCTTTCTTCGCACATCGTAAAATATATGCTACCCTCGGCGGAAATATGAAAGTACTTTTAATGAAATGTTTTGAATATATTTGTTGGTGAGTCTGTTTTTTGATAAAATGTTGCTTATAAAGATAAAATCAAATGAGCTTCTTCGTCCCATTCAGTACCCAAAAAATCGGGACAATATCGCCATCTATACAAAATATTATATCTTATTGAGGAAGTGCAGTATTCGTGACGATCTTAGCGCATTGTGTCGTGAATACACGAGCTGTCTGCCATGCATAAGATCATCCAGCCTTGTTGAATTGTTGTTTAGCCAACTCTTGATGTTAGCACAGAATTCGCGAATAACACGCCTAACTAGACAGCAAGCAGGTGGAGCAAACTCAGTCACATGATTAAAACAATCCATCATTTCTTCACCTTCGGCTGTTTCAAATCCTCCCTTATCACACCATTTTTGCAACTGATCGTAAATGCAAAAAGCCCAGTCGGTCTCTTTCAATCCTTTTCTGGAAACTACATGCCGCGCAACGTAAATTAGAGTTGTTTTGAGCATAAATGTTGTCAGTATGTCATCTGATTTAACCCTTGTTAGTGATATTTCAACCAAAGGACTAGGTTGGCATACTGAAGCAACCCTTAATGCTTTTGACAAGACATAGCCATATCGCATTTCTCTTGGCAACTGTTTTATGAATTGATTTTCCTGATCTGAGTAGGAATACTCAAAATTGTCAGTCATCGTTTGACTCTCCAGAGAAGATTTTGCTACAATCTGAGTGCACTTAAATGTTTCACGCGGATCATCCAGTTCATCTTGAGGATTATGCTCCGGTATTCGGAATGAAGGAGCCACATCAACAGTTATAACCACATTTTTAAATATATCACCACGCCAAAGAAACTGCAGACAAGAAATTTTGTCGTTTGGAAGTACAGTTTTTCTGTGTAAATGTAACAGTCCAAAGGTTATATTTGACTCGTAGAGCTGTGTGAGAACTTTATCTAAAGCTTTGTAAAACTCTATAGAAACGCTTCTTGCAGACAGGTCGTCCGTATTTGCACACTGCCTCCAAGGCGACTCTCCTTTGATTTTCAATGATCCAATGTCAGTAACAAAGAGGCCGGTTGTATCATTAAACAAACAAATGATATCAGCTTCGTCTGCAAGAAATGTTTTCGTTCTCTCTGCCATACTTCCGGCCAGAACTGGCGAGAACCTAAAGTGAGACAACTTTTCGTCGCGTGCTAAATACAGTGATACGGTCGTCATTAGTTGTAAAAGACATTTCTTTTGATATGCTGTTTCTGGTGAGCTATTTACACTGCATGCTGAGAGCATAATACTGCGGAGTATTTTTTCTTTTACACTACTGCTTGGTTCAAACGGCAACAGAGTACCGCGTAACGTTTTGGACAAATCAACATTTTCTTTATGTTTGGATGGCAATTGCTGCCGTTGATTTTTACTCTTGGATACTCTTTTATCTTCGGAAGCGTTAATTAGCAAGTCTTTTATCTGTAATCTTTCTGTAGTTTCATAGACCGAGTCACCTTGAAATGAAAAGTATGCTAAATCGTCCATTATGTCGAAGTATGATTTATATCTCCCCAAATTTTTTATAATTTCAGGATCGGCTGCGATGACAATAGAATACTGGAAAGGTGTCATGTTATAAAATGTCTTATGAAGGTTAACATTAAACCTTATGAGCAACTTGACTTTTTCAACTGATCCAATTTTTATTGCACAGAACAGAGCACTTTCACCATGTGAAGAACAGCCATTAACATCAACATTCTTACCCAGTAAGAATTCACACACTTCTAATGTGGCGTACTTAATTGCAACTGGCAGCGTAAAAGATGGTGCCTCCTCCAGGGATTTATTCCCTACCATATCTTTTACACAGCTAAAATAGTAAGACAGATTTTGAAACATATGCAATATGCCACGATCTCGCATGAAACAGGTTAGAACTGTATTTTGATCTTCATTGATGCTGTTTAGATCAGGCACATAGCTCCTGTGGCCAACGATGGGTCCGATGATCTCCAGTGGATTTTTTGCCTTTCCAACAAAATGCAGAGCCGTTCTGGAAAGTCTATCTTGAACAGTGACGTCACATCTTGGATCAGCTAGTATAAGTTTGGCAACGCCATCGTTGCCTTTACAAACTGCATAAATAAGGGCGGTGGCTGCATCATTGTCTGCATGATTGACATTCAATTCGGGATGTTTCAGCAATACTTTTGCCGTTTCCAAACACTCTTGCCATGCTGTCTCTATCAGGGCAGAGGTCCCATGTTCGCCAGTTTGGTTGATGTCACATTTTGGGTGTTTCAATATTCGTTCAACAAATTCCACTTCATTTGCCTGCGAAGCCCATATTAATGCAGTATTTAAGACGTCTCCTTGGTGATTCACGTCACAGTTGGGATGACTCAGTAGCGCCTCTGCAATGTCACGTAAATCAGGCCACTGCAATGCACACATAATAAGCGCCGTATTGCCGTCCTTATATGTTTCATTAACGTTACAGTTAGGATCTTTCAAAACTTGCTTCACGGCTTCCGTGTCATTGTTTTCCACAGCACGCAGTAATGCAGACATGACAGAGCATGTATAACCACAATTGACACTTTGGAAAAGTACGAAATTTGGTGTATCGACAGTGCTTGAAGGAACGAAATAAATCCCTCCGTTTTCCTTTTACTAATATCTTTGCACCTAAAATGACAAAAGATATGAGAAAACCAGTCAAGAGGTCGACCTCTAGAGGAAGATAATTAGTTTGTGAAACACTACCAAACGTTTGTATTTCAATTATATTCCGTAACATTACTAATTCTGCTTCGTTATCTTTTAACATTTGTTTGTAAATATGCTGAGTGGAATTTTTGTGTGGTAGTCCATTAAAACAAACAATATGAAATAATCAATTAAAATTTAAATTCTAACGGAATTTGACACAATCCGATTTTTTGAAGGAACAAAATATTATGAAAATCTTTAAGCCAAAAATGTGTTGACACAAAAAATCACTTCAGTTATGGATATTTTTCTTAAATACGTTGCAGGCTTGTGCTTTTGACACACACGAATGTATTGTCGTTTTGTTATGCCATGTTTCGTAAGGTTTCATAAGGTTTTGAAGAGGAAAGTTAACAGAGATGTGCTAATCACTGAATTATATTATTCTACGTTAAAAAAATAGAAATTAAAACATGGGGTTATTGGTTATTGTTCAAAGATTTGAATGCGTGATGCCGTTTTGTTATATACTTAGGAATATTTAGATAATTATTAAATTAACAATAGTATAAGCCATTTGTGTGAGCCATTCTATAGAAACATCTACGGTCTTTGTAAGGAATAAGAAGTGATGTATAAATGTGTCGTACTAGTTGAAACTCACATGTATTTGTTGATCTGAAATAGCAGTTTACAAAACATTTGGAATATTTCCATGAAATATGCGACTGTTGAGGAGAGTACTGTGCGCCTGGTCGACTTGTTACAATATGTTACATATTAATACATTAAAATATATAATATATCCCGATTGTTTGCATTTGTACTTTGGTTTTGTCTCTTTAGATTAACGATATTTTCAAAGTTTACATTATCCAGTATGGTCCGTATGAACAATTTTATCACAGAAAATTAAATACAACGCTGGCTTTACATATAGTCTAAGTGTGCTGATATCATTGAAGTAGTCACACTTAATACACAGAAGACATGTGCACAGGGTCAAGGATAAAATTGAAGTCCGCATTTTAGCAAGTTAATGGGTGTTTTCCGTTTGTCTTACCTCAACGTTTTGCTTGCTGTAAGTAGTGTGTATTTCAAGTGCAAGGTATATGTATAATTCATATTATATTTACCTTATTTCCCCACTAACAAAATGCTCTACTGAACAAAAAGTACATGTACTGGTACGTACTTTGGCTATTGTGTTCAATAAAGTAGCGCGCTATATGAATACCCTCTGTAACTGAATAAACGTAAGGCCAAGCATGTGCAATAGTCTGCTTCTAAAATGAACAGCTGACTTTTAAGATACTGGTACTAAAGTTGAAATATGATGACAATCATAATATGTCTAATATAGTAACGAGTAAAAGAAAAAGAGAGCTGTTAACCTCAACCGGTAGCTCGAGTAGCAGTGAACCGAGCATTACACCATTGAAGAAAAGAACTATTATAGACTATTTTACTGTGGAAAAAATGAAAACGCAAACTAATGAAGACTCAATGATCGAGGAGGCAGTCTGTGAAAACAATGCAATGAGCACGTTAAACGCGCCTACACTCACAGAGCTAAGTGATAGGCAATTGCTGCTTAAACTAGCCGGCGACATGGATGAGCTAAAAGAAAACACGAAAGGCGTAAAAAAGAACATTGAGGAATTACTTTCCAAGAACGATTCATTAGAGAAACGGGAAAACGCACAACAACGAGAAATTGAAATGCTTAAAGCTGAAATACGAAAGCTCAGTATATCACAAAAAAACGACCAAGTACGATCTATGAGATCAAATCTGATCTTTGAAAATATGGAAGTCCAAAACGCTGAAAACATGGAAAGAGATTTGAAGCATATGCTCAAAACCAAAATGGGAATACAAGAGGCTGACAATATGATAACTGAACGGATACACTACCTCTACCAGCCCTCAGAGAGAAACAAAACCCCTCCAGTAATAGCAAAGTTCCTATGCTGTAAAGACAAAGAAAAGATATGGAAGGCAAAATCCACACTAAGAGACAACAACGTAAACGTGTACATTCGTGAGCAGTTTTCGCCCGAAATAGAGAACAATAGACATCAAATCATGCCAGTGTACTATGAAGCAAAAAAAGTTGACAAAAATTACTACATGGTGAAAGACGAAATTAGGTACAAATCAGGAGTATATACCGTTGAAACAATTCACCATTTGATAGCATCACTGCCGGACAAAGGCCAAATGATAGGAACAAAGATAAAAGGTAAGGTTTGCGCCTTCTTGGGGAAATACTGCCCACTGTCAAACTTCTATCAAAGCTCTTTCGAATTCGACTAAAAAAATACACATGCGTTGAACAAGGATATCAGGCAGCTAAAGCAGATCACTACGGCAGGTACAACCTGGTTCATCAGATTATTAACTCCGACGACCCAAGGGTGATGAAGAAATATGGTAACGAAAGCAAAGACAAAGACGGTATAACTTCAGGGAAAGCCAAAGAAGTTATGTGCCGCCTATTACGAGCCAAATATGACCAATGCGCTCTACCCTTAGAAGCTCTACGAGGAACCGGTACGCTGACCTTGGTCGAAGCAAGCGTTCACGATGCATACTGGGGAGCAGGTATACTCAACAACAAAAGAAACGCCGAATAATTTTCGTGTGGTTTTTTCGCGTTTTTGGCGATTTCTGGGAAACTTGTGTGCGAACTTTTTTCTGTAATATTTTTCTTTCTTTATCCTTTATGTGGTCTGTTGGTGGCGGCTTAATTACCCTAACACCTTGGTCAATTCAATGAAGTGGTCGTTTTGACACCTTTTTCCATATTAGGCAACATGTGTTACAATGACCCGTACAAACTGAAATACATAGTAAAGACAAGCTTAAAAAGGGATAAAAAACGTTAAAATATTGAAACAAACTCAACGGAAAAACCATGCCACGGCTCTCACAAATTGATAGGGAACGCGCCGTGGGTATGCTGGACAGCGGAAGGAGCCGCGCTGACGTCGCGCACCACTTTGGTGTTAATGAAAGTACAGTTCGACGCCTACGAAGTCGTCTTAGGGACACTGGATCTACTCGCGACAGACCTCGGTCAGGTAGACCACGTGTTACTACTCCCCTGGAGGACCGCTATATTCGGGTCTCACACCTACGCCAGAGATTTATTCCAGCGACAACCACCGCCGGAGCACTCCCAGGACGTCAGGGCAATCGCATCAGTGCCCAAACAGTGAGGAGACGGCTTCATGAACACGGTATTCGAAGCCGGCGCGCGTATCGCGGAATGCCCTTAACCGGTGCTAGGCGCCAAGCGAGGCGTCAATGGGCCATGAATCATGTGCGCTGGAGACTTGCGGACTGGAATAGGGTTCTTTTCACAGACAAATCGCGTTTCTGTCTGGAATTTGCCGATGGACGAAGACGCGTATGGCGTCGGAGCGGCGAACGATTCACGAACGCTTGCGTGCAAGAACGTGATCGCTTTGGTGGCCAAAGTATTATGGTTTGGGGTGGAATAGCTTTTGGATTAAGAACCGAACTGCGCTTTGTGGATGGGAATCTCACCGCACAGCAATATCGTGATCAAATTTGGAGCCGTGCGTTGTTCCTACAGTGCAACAGAACCATCTCATTTTCCAACAGGACAACGCCAGACCCCATGTGGCAAGGTTGTCCATGGATTACATTCGTGCCAATGGAGTGAACGTGTTGCCATGGCCGGCGTTTTCACCAGATCTCTCACCCATAGAGCACGTCTGGGACGTGTTAGGCCGAGCTGTTCGTCAGAGACGCAACCCTCCGTCTACGTTACCACAGCTACGCCAAGCCCTCATCGAGGAGTGGCATCGCATACCCAGAGTCGTAATCCAGCGCTTGGTGACCTCTATGAGGCGCCGGTTTACGGCGGTGATTAACGCGAACGGAGGCCACACTCGTTATTAGGCACTTTAACTCGTCATTTTGTGAGGCACTTTTGTTGTGTTCAATGAACCGTGACTATCTTCTGTAAAGTGACTAAAACTGTCTAGAAGTATGCTATAGCAACTGCCTTTTTGATATATGTAACATAGATTCCAGTTGCAAATTTAGGAAGATAGATGTGGAATTTCTAAGAATCGGCGTTTCTTTTGTTGTTGGGTATATATCTAAAGGAAACGGATACATTGGCGACCCCAAAAACTATAAAGGACTCAATATAATGGGTGAACTGTTAGAAAAGGTAAGAAATGAGATTACCAGAGGTTGTAAACCGAAACTAAATATATAATGCTACAAATGACTCATTGAAATGTGTGAACTGCCAGAAAGGAGATGAAACGAGATTATAATACATGATTTTCAGCCTTGTGTTCCAAGTCGTTGTACTAGCTGTGCTACAAAGTATACGATAAAGTACAAAATGCACTCGCATCGACGCATAACATCACGTATGATCATATATAATGGATAGATATAATCTACCCAAGAAGTTACCTGAACAAGACTAAACTACCCTAATGTTGTTAAAATTAAGTCGATTACTCGTTGGGAACTTTTTATGTCGTAAGTTTTGGAACAAGCTGTAGTGGATGAGGAAACAGTAATCCAATCTACTCGCATTGAATACCCACGCTCTTTCCCCCTGCTCTCTTTGCTGATTGTCAGAACTTAGCACAATTATAAATCAAATCTCAAATAATGTAAGGTCAAACTTTAGTACCAAACCACTATCGCTAACACCTCTTATATGACAAATTTGCACACAATCGTTCCTTTTCTAACTTACCAGCATGTTAGTTTTATAGTTATTCTATTAAATAAGTTGGTTTCTCCGTTACGCAGTTCCTATTTTACTATTGTGCATTATGTCCACCCACATATGGAATACAAATACTGTTGTGTGATCCAGAATGCTAGTCTGTCAAAATGGTAAAGGTATACAGTTTAAATGTTAGGGGACTACGAAACAAAGACAAACGTAGGGACATCTTTGCTTTCATTAAACGTAAGCACTGTGATATATTGCTTATACAGGAAAGTCATGGTACATTGGACCTAGAGGCCACAATAGAAAAGGAATGGGGAGGACCGTGTATATTTAGCCATTATGATTAAAAAAGCAGGGGAGTCATAATAATGTGCAAGCCAGAAGCTAGAATAAAATCTCACTGGAACGACGCAAACGGACGTCTTATTATAGCTGAAATAGAGATCAATAACGTTATATGGAATAAAGTAAATGTTTATGCAACAAATGATGAAAAGGATCGACTAAAATTTTTCCAAAGCTTAAATTCATATCTTTCAATCCGCCTCTCAAATGACAACGTAATCGTAGGGGGTGACTGGAACACCACATTTGATAACATAGATAGAAAGCCGTATAAGAAAGTTTCAGTTAAAGCAAAAGAGGGAATTGAAACACACAATCTATTAGATATCTGGCGTAAACGCAATCCTAGAAAACAACAGTATACATGGATTGGCCCACAGAAAAATTATTATCACGAATCGACTACTTTCCCGTTAAATTAGGTTTATCTGATAATTGTGCAAGCTGTAAAATTTTAGAGAGCATACGCTCGGACCATAAACTCATATTCTTAGACGTAAACCCAAAAGAAGATAAATTAAGAGGCCCGGGGTACTGGAAATTTAACAATAGCCTTTTAGATGATACAGAATATATTGACTTTATAACGCAAAAATTCAATGAAGCTAAATGCACTTACGATCATATCAGTGACAAAAGATTATTATGGGACCTCCTTAAACATGAAATACAAGTGCACACAATCGAATACTCAAAATTCAAAGCTAAACAAAGACGTGAATTAGAACGTAAAACGATCAAAAATTGTGAACAACTCTACACTAAAATATGCGAAGGACGAATCACTGAAGAAGAATTACTAGAATATGACAAAAACAAAGAAATCCTTGAAGACATAAATAACTTTCACGAACGGGGCGCACAGGTAAGATCCAGAATAAATCTGATAGAGAAAGATGAAAAAAGCAACATATTTTTTTCAAAAAAGCAAAAGAAAGCTATGAAAAAAAGACTATACAAAAATTGTGCATAAACGGTAGGGAAGTATCTGATGAATCTGAAATAAGAATTCATTTAAGAGATTTCTCCAGCAATGTATGCAATTCCAAAGAACCAAATGTTGATTGGGAACCTTTCGAGCAAATGTTAAATTCTTCAAATCTTCCACAAATCACCGAATATTACGCCAAGAAATGTGACCAAGACATAACACTACACGAAATGAATAAAACGCTCAACACCATGAACATCGGCTCAATCCCTGGGAGCGACGGCTTAACTGTTGAATTCTACAAAAAAAACTCTAGGAAATTGTAGGTCCAAGTTTACACGATTGTTTCAAACATGCCTTTATCAAAGGCGAACTATCACCGTCACAAAAACTGGGAATAATAACGCTCCTCCATAAAAAAGGAAAAGACCCTACGCTCATAAAGAATTTACGCCCCATTACATTACCAAACGTCGATTACAAGATCTTAACTAAAACTCTAGCATTACGAACAAAAGACGTTCTACCCAAAATAATTCACCCGAATCAGACAGGTTTTGTAAAAGGCCGAGTCATCTCTGAAAATATACGCCTCACCGACGATATTATCGAAAACCTTACAAAATCTAAGCGTACCGGCCTGTTGCTCATGCTGGATTTCGAAAAAGCCTTCGACAGTATAGAGTGGGAATACATGTATAAAATTTTGCATGAACTTGAGCTTGGTAAAGCTTTTCGGAATTGGATAAAAATCTGTTACACAAATATTTACAGCACGATAATAAACAACGGTTTTTCTAGCGACTGGTTTGCCATTAAACGCGGCGTTAGACAAGGATGTCCTCTCTCCACAGTACTGTTCGTGATCTGTGTAGAGCTTATGGCACAAATTATACGAAGAAATAAAAATATACGGGGTTTAACTTTTGGGCACAATGAGACAAAGATCGCTTTGTTTGCCGATGACACTTCTTGCTACGTCGAAGACATGCAGTCGATTGACATAACTTTTGAATTAATGGCCGAATTTTCGGGGCATTCAGGTCTAAAAATAAACATTGAGAAATCAATGCTTGTTTATATAGGACCCTGGCGCATCAAACCAAGAACGAACTACGAAGTAAAAATAGGAAATTCAAGCTTCAACGTTTTAGGCATCATGGTAGGTACAAATATGGAAGCCTGCAAAGAACACAACTTTGAAAATAAAATAAATAAGTTGGACTCCCGATTGAACATCTGGTCTCAAAGAGGCCTTACAATAAACGGTAAAATACTTATAGCAAAAAGCATAGGATTATCCAATCTAGTATACTCTCTTAGCTGTGCTACTTGCCCCGAATATATCATCAAGAAATCACAAACAACAATCAAAAATTTTATTTGGAAAAACGGCTCACACAAAGTAAAGCACAATGCCCTAATTCGACCTCCCGAAGAAGGTGGATTAAAAGCCCCGGATGTTGATGCTATGTCCAAAGCCTTGAGACTTTCATGGTTTAGAATACTTTGGGAAGAAACACCAACAAACTACCAACCGCATAAAGAATTTAAAAAATACGGGGGGTTACGTCTATTATTAAATTCAAACTTTGATATAAAATCTCTCGAAATGCCAAGATTTTACAAAGAAATGTTTCTCTACTTACACGAAATTAGAGACAATGATTATTATTCAGGGGTTCTTTGGAACAATAAACATATAAAAATTGGTGGAAAGTCAGTTTTCATAAAGCCTTGGTTTGACAAGGGAATAGTTCATATCAGGGATTTAATAGGGGAATACAATAATATTTTACCTATCGACGCTATTAAAAACAGATATGGAATACAAACAATCGACCCACTTTTATATAATGCTTTTAAAATAATATTAACTCGATTGATTTCAAAAGAAAAGTTTCATGTTTCTGCAAACAGGGAGTATAAAGTTTACGTGACAAACCCATTCCAAAGAATTAAAGACACCTTCGTAAATGTAAAAACTGCAAAAAGCAGAGAATACTTACCTTTTTCATCAATCTTAAGAAAGAAGAACCAACATGTGTTCAGTATTGGGCAAGTAAGCATATCACACCCGAAAAAGTACTGGGCAGCATTATTACACTAAAACAAGCAACCAAAGAAACTTGGCTCCTTTCAATGCAATTTAAGATTACGCACAATATCTTAGCAACAAATAAGAAATTATATGACTGGCGAATAAGACAATCCCCACAGTGTGATTACTGCGAGTTTGAAGATACCATTGAACACTATATGTGGGAATGTCCACTCTCACAGTCAATAATATCCAACTGTCTAAGATGGCTGGAGCTTAAAAACGCTGATAATCTCGCATTTAATAAAGAAACCTTCCTATTTGGCTTCCAAAACATCAGACTTGACAACTTATCAATGATTATCAAGCATTACATATACCTATGTAAGAAAAACAAAAAAGCTCATAACGAAACAAGTTTTATGAAAGAATTAGGAATAGGGTTTTATCAGATAAATTATACCTAAAACAAAGCCACTTTGAATTTAAATGGCTAAACATTTATGTTGAACTGCCAGTATATTTCAAATCAATACTAGGCTGCTAAGGATTCCCCGCCTCCCTTTCCCTTTCCCTTTCCCTTTCCCTCCTTCTTACTGCCCCCTTAGCTCAACTATTGACAATAAACGTGTTTATTTCCATCTCCTTTTGAAGTGCTTAACATATTCAAATCATTCTGTTGATTGTTACCAATGTAAACTTTTGAAACTTGATAAAACTGATTGATCAATTTTGTTCTGAATGTATCTGCTGAATCTACAACTTGTTTTCTGAAAGGATTTTCCTTACGCAAATTTCTATGTCATTCTCTAAATAGTTAAAATCCCTTAAATTTTATGTATAAAAATGATGAAAGCGTAATAAATCTGGTTAACTAGTGATTGCTGTTTTTACAGTCTAAAGCGATTCTGTAATATTGCTTAAATTAACGTTTAAACCTTAGTAATGAACACTTGCATATTATATTTTCGAATTTCCACAACCAAACGCTTGTACTCGTGGGTGAAGCATGATTTCAAAATAAGTAGTTGAACTTGAATGCTGTAATATGCTCTTTATGTGACGTGATGAAACCAATAAAATTATTAAAAAAAAAAAAAAAACGCCACTACGAGGCTTAAATTCCATTCACACTGAGAAGATAGCGTTTAGTTACTATCCTCGCAATTTCAAAAAAGTAAAATCTGTGCAAAGAAATTTCACAAAACTACTCCACAAGCTCAGAGAATCAGATAGCTATTGCTAAAATTGCATCACAGATACACTTTTTGCCTTTAACTTAACAAGTTCCGGTTCAAGAAATTACATGCCATGTAAAAATGTACAAAATGAACGCAAAATAAAGATTACGTCGAGAGTTACTGCTTTGTTTCACCCAATGTTTCTTTAAGAATAGATGTAACTGTATATTTTATATAAAGATGTTATACAGAGCGAAAATATAAAAAAATACCCGTCACTGAGATAATTGGATTATGATATTTGTTTGTTTTAGTCAATGTGGAAAGTTATTTAATGAAGAGAATTTTTTGGTAGAATAATAAACTGAATAATTAAGACACTACAAATTAGTGCATTCAATAATGCCTGGCTGACGATCTGAGCTTTCTAGATGGATGACTGTTGTTGAATACTTTTCATCCCATAAAAGCGGAATTGCTAGAGGAAGGTGTGGCAAGCGCTGTATTACAGAGAGTATAGTGAGCCAATATGATGCTTTGGCAAGATGGCATTCTGTTAATAGAAGAATAGTTAACACATAAAATTGGCAAATAACAGTGACAATAGAAGAAAACAACAGCACAATCTCCAAGCTACCCTGAGAAATCAACATGCTCACGACGACAGATTTCGGTATCACATCGCATTTGTGAAAAGTTATTTCTACAACAGTCATTACCGAATATGCATACAAAAAGATGTAAAACTAAAAAATGCATAAGAAATATTTTATTGCTAGATTACTTGATATAGCCATGCGTATAACTATATAAGCATACGCACCCACGCAAACACACTCACAGATATATATATATATGTATATATATATATATATATATATATATATATATATATATATGTGTGTGTGTGTGTATGTGTGCGTGTGAGCATTGCAATGTAATGACCGGCATCTTTCACCATATATTCCATAATAAATGGATTGGATATATGGTCGCCATGTGTTCAATAAATGGTAACCACACGTTCAATTGTTTCTTTCTTGGAATAGACCACATATGCAATAATTTGTAACCTGAGGGTCGATTGTTTCTGATAAATATACCGCATGTTCAATAACTGTCTTTTTAGACTGTAGATAAGCATTTAAATGTCACTCATAGAAAGATGCAGCTATAATTATGACCTATAACTTGAGAATGATGGAACGAAAAACTCCAGTAGTTTTGAAGTGTTATGGAATAATACGGAGATTGCTTTTTCCTCCCATGGCAAAAATGTGGGTGCTAGTTATCGTAACACTTGCAATTAGTGAGCATATTTGTCATTTTACGAGCAGGAAGTCATCAAAATAAAACAAAAGTGTCATATGTGACCGAAAATCCCCCATCACACTATTTATTTGTTTTCGTACTGAATATTGAATATTGTTTTCGTATTTCGAATTCGTATTTCGTTATCTTTTTTATGATACTTTTGTCACTGATGTTATGCATTGTTTTAATTTGCATATTGTCAAATGAAGTAGGCTTGACGTTTTTCACTCAAGCCTAATCTCCAAGTTAGCTGATGTCATTATAATTGTATGAGTCAAGTTACGTCGTACTTCCTTATTCAATAAATAAAATCATTAATATGTGTAGATTTGTGTAAAACCAGCAAAATGCTGATAGCACCATTAAGTTTACAAATTGAAGAACATATCTGTCAGGAATAACCGCCTATGGTACTTTAGAGCAGTCTGCTGTGTAATTGTATAAATAACTAATGTTAAGTCAGTGGAAAGGTTGAACGTTTGGTGTAATAGTATTTCTAGCTATTGGCAAAACTTTTTCTTTGTTTTTCTTAATGCCTCACGACGTGGCATTAGTAGATGATGGCCAATGACATATGATCGAATTAAGTGAATTTTGATGGACATCCCTATCGCAATCAATGAATATCAATTAAGAATGATGTTTATTGTCAATTATTAAATTTAATTAATAGAAGTAGTTTAAAATAAATAATAATAAGATAAACATTAATAAAGAAGACGCATTTTAATACGAAGACATCTAACACACACGCATACCATTATAATTATTATTATAGTAATTGTAATAATTATAATAATTATAATAATAATATAAATTTTTGAGCTCTAAAACTCGACATAAAACTTACCACCCAAGCGAACTGTAAACCATTTATTCAGTTAAAGTGTTCTCATATAAAGCACCCAAGAAATCTCTAAAATTGTAATAAATTTGACTCATGCTATTTTATATCATAAAATGTAAATATTTTACTATGCATATGCTAATTAAAAGAGCATATTTCGAACAGTAGTACTAAGCATTGGATGTATTCGGGCTATTCCATCGAAAAATGCTTATAATGACCAGGTTTCTTTAAATAAACAATGATTCTTTTCAAAGTTTATATATCATCGTAGGAGACGAGCCCCTTACCCGAAGGGAAGTCATTGAACAATGTTTGCAAGTTCCAGTGCAACTTTATCAACACAAATATCATTGAGGCCAAGCAATATATAATCGCTGAAAATTATACTGGTATTTGACCAGATAGTTGATATTTTAAACTTGACTATAGCCTACACTCTGTTCCTTTAAGTTAAAAGATTCATGACTGTGTTTATCAACACATTAGTTTTTAGAGGTGAAGCATCAATTTTGATTTTCGAGATAGGAGATCTAATCCACAGCAGTTGATTACAGATAACAATATTCCTTCAATATTCCTGCTGTCAATATTCCTGCTGAACACCCTAAGCAGTGGGCGAACGGAAGAACTTGGGATATCCCGACCTACACCATCCGAAGGAGCCAGCTCTGAATTCGACACACCTATGTGGTGTCAAGCCAACATTTTTGCGCTAGGTAGGTTAATAACGGGAGGTCTCGAGGTCGCCTACGATTTTTGCACATGTCAAAAACATTTTGGAAAATTCGTGCACGTTTGTGCGGTCTTATACTTTATGGCAGGACACACTCGGGCTGCAATAAGTGTAAGATGATCTTGTTTGTAATTAACTGCAGGAATTCTGTCCTAGAATAACAACACAATACAGAAACTACTCAGATAGCAAAAAGACAGATCTAGCGTTGTGATAAGTTGATACACTGTTGGAACCATTGGCAGTTAGTGCGTCAATGTGGACCACCCGTTTAATAGCAATGTTGGGCCGATGTTGATTAAGTAATGTTTAGCCAATGGTATAAAAGAAACATGAAACGTACGCTGTTTTAGAAGGGATTTGGCGATGTTGGTCCACTGTTGGCAAATAACCTCGGTCCAATGTTGGGAAATAGCTTAGGCCCACGAAAAGTGTTGACATTCAGTCCCGTCATAAGATTTCTCAAGTAAAACGAGACTATTTGCAAATCAGGAAGAAAGAATGTGAAAATGCTAAGCGCGCTGGAAGTTCCGAATTGTATTGCACAAAGAAGATATAAACCTTATTTTAAATTATACGTCAAGGCATTTACTGCACAGTTAAACCTTCCAAAT
The DNA here is from genome assembly GCA_949752745.1 of Protula sp. h YS-2021. NCBI lineage: Eukaryota > Metazoa > Annelida > Polychaeta > Sabellida > Serpulidae > Protula > Protula sp. h YS-2021. Next base: position 21,190,085 of record OX457032.1, read on the forward strand.
TACTGTTATCACCACGCGTGGGAAGTAAAAGACCGAATAAAACAGTGAGCCTTGTCATACGTGCCATAGATGGATCAATTTTCAATCAACTCGGACAAAGGTTGTGCCAACCCACTGACAAAAATAGGGGCCGATTATAAAAATGTCATATGTGTATGTTGTAAATCTGAATATAAGACCTCCTTGTAGATAGTAAGTGTAATCATTCCACTAGTGTGCAGGCTGTAAATATAACCATGACACTTCTGTTTGTAATGTGAACCTTATGACCACACTCGCAGACTTTGTACTTTTTAAGTTTAAATATCAAATCAGCTGTGTGTTGTAAATGTTAATGCGACACAAAAATTGTAACCGTGACACAGTTGCTAGAGCACGCATTCTGTGTGTACATTGTGAGGTAGAGAGCATGCTATTTGTGTTTCTGTGCCTCCTTTGATAATCATTCTTATTCCAAACAACTTTTCAAAATTTAAAAAATAGAAAAATAAACACGAAAATAAAAAAAAACAAACTTAAGTAACCGGAATTTGGCCAAAATGAAGTAAATAATTGACAGCAAGTTCTTCAACAAAGCACTTTTAAAAAGCATAAAAAAGTTAAGTCAATTGAGCTCAACCGGAAGTCGGTTAAAATTCGCCATGTTTTCGATCAACAGATACATTCATGAGCACAAAATCACCTGGCAGTCGACTTACCTTATGTTAGGTTGTCTAACAAAATTTTAACGAATTTAGGTAAAGAAAACACACTAATTTAAAGTCAGGGGTAAACGCTGGCTTGGTTATCAATTGATACTTTAAGTAGAGCAAGCGATCCATCCAAAAATTTAAAGCACTTATATCTCCGTCTTCCTATGAAACCATATGAGAAGAGCTACATGTTGTGTATTTTTCTTTTATGCATAATATAGTGCATTGTATGAGCGACTTTGATGTACACAACGACGCATTCGTGTTTGAATAGTTTTATATTTTCCTGTTGTGTTCTTTGATATCATGACTTGTCATGGTAACGTGAAAAAGTACATAGAGCAGTAGTATTTCTGATTGCCTCATTGTTATAACACCTCTGAATGCACCAATGAAAATAATTAATTAAAAGTATATCGATTTTTACTAATTAAAAATAAACCAATGATAAGTTGGTTGTTCCAAAAATAAACGTAAATGTGAGCGCAATTATTGGGGCTTTTCTCATCAGCACAAAACTTCTATGTATAAGTATGGCATAAGCAATGTTGGTCGTTTGCTATGCTTACAGTTTTGGTGTTTATATATATATATATATATATATATATATATATATATATATATATATATATATATATATATATATATATATATATATATATATTTGTCATTTCAAAGAAGATAAATAATGTAATAGTTTCTAAGTTAGCAGTAACGAGTCTGATCTTTATCCGTGTTGCTATAAGAAGATGCTCAGATTCAGAATATCGGGAAAACTTACTAGTTTCAGCAGCTTCTGTGTTTATTTGGCTTTTAGTGAAACATTGTTATGACAGAATGAATAATTGGAAGGATCTTGCAATCGAATAGACCAAGTGTAATCTTAGTTTTATCCATGTAGTTATCTCCGGTGAAAAATAACATTGGTGACTCTTTCCATATCGCACACGGCAGCCATTTTTGTTTAACTCACAAAACAGCCTAAAAGCAGGATTTTTTATTTTGCCAAGTTTCTAAACAGAAAATAGGATGCTGCTTGAGACTCTGAAATCGTTATTAAAAATAATCACGAATAGTTACGTACTAAAATTAACGAATGAAATCGTTGCGCCATTGCCACTACTTTTCAAATGTTTTTATCCAGCTGAAAAGAGGAGTTAGAAATAATTTTATGTTTTTATGTTGTCAAGGGAACAACAAACAATATTTATTTGTCATTTGATTTACTTCCTGTTTATCAATACAAAACTGTCTGCTCTAAAATTAGATGGGAAAACTTCTTTCCCTCTAATTTGTATCGTGTTACTCCGTTGAGTAAAATGTGACTCGTAACATTGTGAAATAATTGCATGAATGATCTCGCACGTCTCGTGTCTAGTTCTTATTGGTAAGACTGTTTTCAACCTAGTCCTTCCATTTAGCTTTCCTCTTTCAAACCACTATGTCCCAAAGTGATCATTTTAAATATTAAAGATGATTTTATGTTATTGTAATTTTTCAAACAAATAAAAGGAAAATTTATAAGTAGTTGTACCTCCCACAGGTTGCGTTGAGCAAGAACTCTGTGGCGTGAAGAGGTATTTTGGGGCAAATAAGGGTTAGACATACTTGTGTTTTACCAATCAAAGTTTTGCTAAGAATAGAGTGATCGCTGTTATTGTGTTTTATTTGTTTTTACTTTGAATATGTTGTGTTCATCAGTTAATGGGATTTAAAGTTTATTTTTAGCTAATGAATTTTCTTTCCCAGGCACACAGAATAACACGGTTTTATGTATTTTGTTTCCTTGGTCAAACACAGTAAGGACCAAGTTTTGTCCTGCAGTCAGAATCTAACAAGACACTTTTTCAGTAATAAGATAATCTGACCACAATTGTGTGGCAGCTGTTTATGCAGCTGCTTCACATGCGATAGCTGTTCAAACAGTTGCTTCACAGAGAGCCAGGCACTGGTCGAAGCTGCAGTTGTGGTCGGCGAATCCGTACGTCATAGTGACGTCAGGAGTGCCGAGGGTCTTCAATCTGACACACGAATAGGGCAGACCATATGCGTTGCTATTTGGTTCACCAGCAGTCCATGTCTGATAATTAAACGATAAATCAATAAAAAATAAATGATAAGTAACAAACGAAGAAAACAAATGAAAAACAGTTCAATGTGTCATCATGTGCTTCACATATATTATTGATTGAGCTGTGATCCTTGGATAAACAACTGTGATTTTTGATATTACATACGTTCTAGTCCCTATGCATACTCAAAATATTCATGTTAACATAACTACCAATCCAATATATATATATATATATATATATATATATATATATATATATATATATATATATATATATATATATATATATATATATATATATATATATATATATATATATATATATATATATATATATATATGTTACAGCGAATCTGACTCACTTAGCGAATCTGTAGATTCGCTGAAAATTTTTAGCGAATCTACAGATTCGCTGGATTTTCACCTTTAAAATTATACAGATTCGCTGAAATTGCCTGACTAGTCACCTTTACCGACAGGATCAATTGTGTTGGGTGATATTTGAAATTTAATTGTTTTTATGTGATTTCTTTAGTCCAGAGGTGTTTTACACATCTTTTTCTTGTTTTTTGAGAATGGGATGTATTGCAGTCGGAACTTTTAAAATTACACATATTTTTTATTTAACTAGCTTTAAAATGCATTGTTGAAATGCCAAATTGCAGGATTACTTGTGTTGGGTGATATTTGAAATTTAACTGCTTTTATGTAACTCATTTCATGTAGCTGAGGCTTGTGGTCATTTGATGAAAATGCAGAAATTTATATAGTATCACACTGGAATAAAGGTGATATATATATATATATATATATATATATATATATATATATATATATATATATGCATATATATTGGGTTTGAATATTGAAGCTTCAAACATGCAATGCATGACTCTTCTTACTGCCCAAGTCAAAGGAGATCCATCAAGCCAGACAAAGTTCTCCCCTCCTGCCTCGTCATGGAGTCCTATCCAGTACTCACTGAAACGTGATTGGTGGATTGTAATCCTTGTATACATCACTGATTGTTATCACTAATAAGCCTCACGACCTCTTATCAATGGTATATGTTCCTTTATCCCTTGCAGATGTCATTGATCTTATCTTATCAACCACAAACACAAATGATGTATTTCTTTGTACAAGATTTAAGTTGGATATGGCTAACAACAAACTGAAAAGGACTCCTTCGAATGCAGCGAATCCCTGGATAGGACCACTGCATAAATGGGAAAATCTCCCAGATAACAAGTACGCAAATGAAACTTATTGAGCCCCCCCCCCCCTCCAGGCGTGTAATCAGAGGATTTCAATCAACAATTGAGTACCTTAAACAGTTACGACTACATGGCGCCGACAAGCAGCCATTATACAAATCAATACGGTGAAATCTTTGCATTTCCCCATTTTTTTACGAAAATCTTAAAATAACCCCTTGTTGCACAGCTCCACTATATAGTCTTTGCAGGTGCGAGAGAACCACTGAATCGCTTGAATTGTTGCGGCAATATGGCGTCGACAAACACCAATTGAATAGGTCAATTGTGTTGAATTTTCAAAAATTTCCCATTTTCCCAATTTTTTGCGAAAATCTCAAAATAACCCCTCATTGCGCAGCTCCACTATATAGTCTTTGCATGTGCAAGAGACTGATTGAATCGGTTCAGTGGTTACGGAGATATAGCACCGACAACAAAAGTGTCAACGGACTGACGGATGGACCCGAATCCTATAGTCCCCCACTTCGCGCTACGCGGCGACTGGGGACTAACGAAAAATTTCAACAGTCTTGGCTCTAGTAGCCTTCTATTGTGAAGTACCTACGAAAAAGATCACTCTGGAAATCGGACCATGGTGCACTTTAACTAAGTCAAACTGAGGATTGTATTTCTGCGTTGTGAATAAAAACAACTAGAATCCAGCCGCCATAGCGCATGATAACGTTTTCGAAGAGAGGGACAGTCAGTCGTCCACGCTGTGAATTTTTAAAATCGAGGTCGTGTAAACGCAGAGAAAGATTCCGTTATTAATTAGGCTCTATCCAGGTCCTTTATAAGCAACACGAATTGTTATCACTCACGCAATTGAAGAATCTTATGATGCATGATTCTTTTAGATGGCTTTACCTCTTTCTGGATTTATTGGATTAAGCAAAAGTAGAATGCATAGATAATAATTGATAATACTATAAATAAATAAATAAATAATCATTACTATGATATTGATATAATATTTTGGATTATAATATCAGAAGAAAACACTGTGACTTACTTGGGGGGTAAGCTGAGAGCGTCTGTCAACCACAGGTATGTGTGTTTGTCTGGGATTTTAGCCAAGTCTCCTCCGTGACGAGAACAGGCGAGACGTGAGCGTACAAAGTCTCGTCTTCTGCGCGTGGTCCAGTAAACTGAGGCATGGCTTTGGCGCATGAGTACTGCTGTGTTTATTTCATAAATTTAATTGCATAAATTGTTGTTAAAATTAATCACCCTTAATTAAATTACACAATGTTAAATTGATTATGCCCTTCAAAGATGTTAGAATATACATGAATTATAAGAATATCGCTGAGCAATGTCCCCTTCTTTTGTTATATCCTTCATTTAATGCATCCCTTCACAGGTGATTATTTTTCAGTAATGGCCGTTGAAGACTGAATCACAGGACAACCATTACACTTGGGAACTGGACAATCTCCATAGTTGATTGAATTTCCACGTATTTAATAAAATATCGGTCTGATTCATTTTATTACTCCTTTCTTCAATTTTCTTCAAGATCATTAAAATAAATGTGCAGAATATCACAGCTGCCAGCGATGGGTCGTCGCTTTATACTACCAGAAATATTTCTTTATAAGTTGTAGCTAAACAAGTGTTATACGTTATCGGGATTTCTGAAAGTAGAATACGCTTTTTATGTTTCTACTCTTATTGTTTTTCTAAAAGAAAATTTTCTTTAGTGGATCGTTGAACATTTCACAAAAAACCCAGTTATTAGACAATATTTCAACAAATATTTCCAATATCATAAACTTACCACAGTGGTTTCCAGGGTAGCTACATTTTATTGAAGAAACATTTTCCTGAAAGCATGTTTAAAGTATACCTCTGAAATAATGAACTATTCTCTGGTTTTATTAACTGTTAGTGACAAGATACTTAAATGTTCTTCAATTATATTTGCTTGAAACCTGACATTTTTATAAATCACAAATATCATGTATAACATATTTGTACAAAAATAAAAATACAAAAACACGACATTATTACAAAACTAAATATAAAAAAATGCATTTTTAAATACTGCTCATAATACTACCCATCCATGCATCTACTGCAGGTAGAGTGCGGGGGGTGGGGGAGGGGGGAGAAACCTATGATTGCAACTTACCCATTTAATAGATTGCTAGAATTTGGGAAAGAACATTTGCCAGCCCTCGTCTACTAAACAATCTAGGCCTTATGACCCTTCGTCTTTTAACTGCCCCACCCCCTTTCGCCAATACCTGCACGCGTCATGACATACGTAAGTTAGAATAAAGTGGAAACCTTGATGTAGAAATCCACGCTTTGACTTTGACATAATCCCAAGTATCCGCCTAAATAGCATTCTTTATTGTCTTTTTTGTTCAAAGTCTCGTTAAATGAGAACATAGTACATCCCATTCTGTGGCAGATCGTAGCGCATTCGGCCCGTGACGTCACCATAATTTGCGTACCTCCGTGGTCATAAAGAGGGCACACGTTTATTTTGTTATACTTTATGTTTTCTAACGTAGCTAAAATTGATGTGCAATGAATTGCGTTGATTATCAACATGGCTTTGCAAAACATCTTGTTGACTAGTCGATAGAGGTCCCAAATGTCTGTTGTTACAGCACATTTAGCCTTTTTTATTCCATTTATAATGTGTGTGTGGATTTTCTTGATGCATTTAACTGTGACACGCAATAGAGTGATCATTTCCGGTTTCGGTATTGTAAGGAATGTTCAGTTGGGGATGTCTCAGGCAATTAAATTGCGTTTGAGTAAAATGGAGCTTGTCTATGAGGAAAATATACTTCCGTTGACAGATTAATTAGTATCGGTAAAATACCTTCAAACACAGAAAAATGTGATAATTTTGTGAAATACCAATCTTCAGGCGTGACTTACCTAAAAGAGACATGGTAAGTTTTCTTAAGTAATTCAGTCAAGCTTTAGATATCAAACGTTTATGTAGCTTAAAATTACTGGCAAACAGATATGTAGTTGTGGTTTGCACTCGAATTCTAACATAAAACTGACTGGAAAACGTTATTGATTGGTCACCAGACCGCTCCACAGTGGATTTTGGGTACCAATTTCTTGTCCAGTTTTCCGCCGAAAAATGTGTGTTCAACGTTTTGATAACAGATTATAAGACATGACATTACATTTATTCGTTTATATATTGCTATAGTGTACTTCTTTGTCTCAGAAATACACATGTCGAAGGCATAAATGTAAATTTTAAAGACAAATTCGTACCAGAAATGCCTTCAAATTCAGGTACTTATTCTGCTCTCAGCATCACAATTGTTATTTTTCAGCCGCAGAGTTGATTTCTGTGTTTAGCTTCATTTTTTAGATCCATTTCTTATTTACCTACAATTTTAGTCAGCGCACTGGAGCCTGAGAAACAAGCCGTTTCTTCCTAGCCACAAGAATGATATTTTCCTCAGGTTCCGATTTGCGTATTATTTACACTCCAAAAAGGACACACAGGCGGCGTGACATGACAGGGAAGTATCTGAGAGATAAAAGGGGTTTGTTTCTGCTCTGTTGGACCATCTAAGGCATGATCATGTGTATTTTTGTTCTAATAACGACAGACTATGGGACTGGTGTGCTTTTCATTGGATTCGGACACTTGTGGAAGGCTGATGAATTCACCGCTACGAGGTTCGTTCACAGGCCTTCTATTCGCGTTCGAATCCAACACCAGCCTGGACTTCTGGCGTTCTTCCTATTATACCATAAGCCGTGCGCCGTCTCATTGCACAATTGGCCTCGTTACACTACCCTTACCATCGCACCGACGTAGCTGGGGTCAGACGGGGACCTCAATACACTAAGAATGCTTTGCGCATCTTTTCAATGGCATATGCCACTTAAACGAATTACCCACAGTGCCCGATTCCGCTCTCTACATAGTCACCAATTTCAGCCCCCAGGCTGCTTGCGCAATACTCAACAATTGCTGATTGGCTGTGCTCCAATTGGTCTGTTGACGCCCCCGTTATAGCTCAAACAGACATAAACACGAAGGAGCTAACAGCAATTTACCTTGCCCTATGTCGCTGAACACCCGCCTGTGCCCTCAAAATAATTCGCATTGTTGCAGATAGTACAGCTGCACTATCGGCCATTGACGAAAGGCACATTAAATGTGTTATCGTTAGAAGGTTTGCTCAATGTAATGCTACTTTAAATATAACAATATACTCTGCGCTTCGTATGCTAGCAGACAAAGTAATACTCTTCTGGACACCTCATCGAGATTCCACAGTCTACCACACGCGACGTAAGCACTTGCATGTGTCCCCTTCACAAACCTACGCAGACATACGTCCGATATGACAATGAGGAGTGATGCAGTAGACAAAGTATCTGGACGCTGAAGTCGTCACATTGCGCAGAAGTTGTACTCGCGAACAGTACACATGCTTTTCGTTTTGTTACTACGGCCTGGGAATAGATACGTTGTTGCGATACGCCGCTTTTCTTGGTAGCACTCTGAAACCACCCTGCGCGGTTCGTTCAAAGGCCTTCCACGCTTGTCTGAATCCAATACAAAGCACCCGGACCCGTGATCTATCCCTATATTAGGGCTTTTTGTTCCGCCAACCCACTGGTGATTCCGCGAAAAATAGTATTCTTATTGAATGAGCGAAACCACTTCATCATGTCCACCGAATTTCTGTTTATATCAATAACAGACTGATCTCTCAAGAGATAAGGTGTTACGTGACAACGGATCTGGCACACTCGGCTTAATCCACTCACGATTCACGCTCTGTTTTATTTAGCCGTAGCTATTGGGGCTAAAAATTTAAAAGAAACCACACACACCTACACAAAATGAATACAATAGCAAGCAAGTTTGATCAGTTATGATTTGTTCATTCGATAATAATAATACGGCTTGTTAAAAAATGGGCTCATCGCCTGATGCGGACTGGAGTCCTCGATATCCACTTCAATATTTTTTGTCGATATTCGTGACCTTCCGGACATATCTCGCGTTTTGTTAACACGCAGCTTGTTCAAGAGAATGTCTTTGTTTCTGTACCAGGATACGTCGATGCTCAAAATGAGGGTGGCGACACAGGTGATGAAGGCGATAGCCACGGTGCCGATCGTCGTTGAGTATTTCGCCTCGGTTTTCTCCATGAATTTCGTGTCCTGTTGGGATGAAATCGCTGGAAAAACAAAACCAGGAAGCAGTGTGTAAATTAATTCTTGGATGTTATTTTATTTGTTTCTTTTCGGGTGTGAATAAATAATAAATAAAGAGGGAAGTAAGCTAGACTACGGAAATCCGTACAAATATCAAGTTATATTACAGAAATCACTTAAAAAGTAAGGCTCATGTTCAGGTCCGCAGACTGAGGGTTGCTAATGCTTGATTATTTTTAAATGGGTTAAAAATCTACGGTTTTATTGCACTGGGTGGTAGGGGAGGGGGGAAGGGGCAAAGAGAAATCATTCCCTTTGAAATTTCAGTCCCACCAAAACCATTCTCAATATCTTCGATACTCTCATGTAATCTGGTAAGTACGGGTGAATTTGAGGGGGGAGGTGGGGGAGGGGAGAGTTGAGCCGGGGTCTGATTCCCTCATTTTATTGGACACTTTTCCCCCATTTTCCCACCACCCTATTTCCTTAGAGGGAGCCAGCATGTCTTCCTGCCAGAACTTCTTACGCTCGCAACTTTCTATTTTCGGGATCCATTTCTCACTGGCTCCACACTCGGCCATTTTCTGTTTGACTCCATCAAGGAACTCGTAGTTCTCCTCACATGTATAAACAATGGTCGACGGATCGTTATGTGAATCGTGATCGACTGCCTCATAATCGAAGCCAAGCCACGTCGATATTATTCTGCAGGGATCTAAAAAGATCAATCAATCGAATTATCATACATGAAGGCTTCAACAGGGCACCGAATAACAGTGCATCTTCTCATTCCCACTTACAAACTTCTTTTTGAGGTCAAAGTTATTTTTTCTACAAATTGATTTCCAGAAAACAGAAAATTGTGTCAATGGAGCTTCATATTTGGCAAACTTATAGACAAGCATAAGGTCTCGGCGAAACCAGAAATATTTTTGCCCTTGATGTCAAAGATCAAATAGAGGTCGAAATAATTTTCAAGTTTGAATACATAAACGTATTCAGTAGGGGGCAACTCTGCATCCTGAATCGTGACCTTGAGAGTTAAAGTCAAAGGTCACGTGGCCCCGTGTACCTTTATTGAGAAGACTACGTATCTCAAAAACGGTTAGACACAGAACGGTTTTGAGATATTTTCAACACTTTTGGCCTAAACAACGTTACAATAGAGGTATCACGATGATCTTGACCTTCTTGATCAAGATCAAGGCCAAAAATCGCAAGTTGACTATTATCTCGAAAACGTTAACAGATGGAGCGATTTTAAGCTGATTTTCTCTTTGGGTCTGAACAAGATTACACAAGACAGTCCTCGGTTTTGGATAGAGCGATTTTGGGCTCATTTTCCTCCCTTTGGTCTAAAACGACTACAAACTAGAACCTCACTTCGCTAACGAAATGTTAAACACTTGACAAAAATTAAAACGCAAAAATACTTCCTTCAATGGGTAATTTCTTGAATAATATATTGCAAACAACACAGCTTGAATATGTCTTATAAGCCGAGTAGTGTTTGGTTTCTGTTGACTAAAGGTTTTATTGACTGATCTAGCATACGCCGTGTTAGCTATTTACGCAGTGAGAGCTCGCACAAAGCTCACTGTGCAACTGTGTGTGTTGTGGGTTAAATGCTACGCATTTAATTGCCAAAAATGCACTCTTTTCACATGGCGTTTTAACAAAGAAAACGAAATCAAAGACGAAAATAAAAAGTGACATGCACATGTTCAGATCAAGCTCTTCATAAGTCCCAAGTTTCATGGTCGTAGGGCCCATAGTGTCAGAGGAGAAGAAGACACAAAAAAATCGGAAAAAGTGTCAAGAAGAAAAAAAAGGACGAATTTTGCTCGCACAAATTCATATTACTCTTGCAAGCCAAAGGCTTGTCAAGTGTTAATAAGGGGTACCTGGGCAATCTCTTTTGTGGTTTCCGTTATTGGGTCATTCCGCTCTCTAGTGGAATTCGGTCTAGTTTCAAATTGATTTTGATGTTTCCCTGAAGAGATTGCAGCATAATTCCATCTCAAACTCAGATTTTATCAGCTTCTTTAAAATAAAGGGGGCAGGTCGAACAGGTGGGGCGGGGTGGGGTGAGGGGTGAGGGGGATGACAGCTAGAGCAGTGATGGATCCAGGTGTTGGTTCAGGATCCAGTGTCTGTCCGGCAACCCCACTCTAAATTCGAAATAGGGTTTAGACAATTAACCGTCGTGTTTTCACAAAAAGTAAAACTGTTTAACTTGCTACTTAGGGTGATTTTTTTAAAGCTGACCAACCCTCTAGCCCCGCAAAATTGTATACGCCGTTGTTGGCAATTGGTGATAGCTTGTACGCACATGAATATTTCCGCAAATCGTCAGGGGTCAGGTCGCTATTATCTGCACCACATCGACACTGCAAGTCGCCATTTATTGTGACGTCATCCGTTGTGACCTCATCCGTCACAGACACAGTACTGTCAGAGACTGGCCCTGAAAGACAGAAAAGACGTTTTCCGAATAACTAGTGCCATGCATGTTGAGGAGGGGGAGGGGAAGGGGGGATCAACGGTACTAGGTTTCATACCTGTGTTTGGCCTCTCGTGAGTGGTTGTACTGTCCTCAAGCGTGACTGTTTCAACACGTGTTGTGTCAACATTTATGGGAGTTGTAGCACGTGTGGTTTCAGTATCTGTGGTGGTTTCAATACGTGAGGTCTCCGGATTCGTTGATGCTTCGGCACGTGTTGTCTCGGTATACGTGGTCGTTTCAGCCCTTGTCGTCTCAGTGTCTGTGGTCGTTTCAGCATGTGTTGTCTCGGTGTCTGTGATCGTTTCAGTCTGCGTTGTCTCGGTGTCTGTGATCGTTTCAGTCTGCGTTGTCTCGGTGTCTGTGGTCGTTTCAACCCGTGTTGTCTCGGTGTCTGTAGTCGTTTCAGCACGTGTTGTCTCAGTGTCTGTGGTCGTTTCAGCCCGTGTTGTCTCGGTGTCTGTAGTCGTTTCAGCCCGTGTTGTCTCGGTGTCTGTGGTTGTTTCAGCACGTGTGGTTTGCTGCGCTGCGTTAATAAAGAAATAACTGTATTTCATTTCTTAATTAAAAAAACTAAGATGACTAATGGCACCATCATTGTTTCTTATAGCAAATAAATACGCAATAAATAAATTAATTGACGCCCCGATATAAGAATAATGAACGGCACAAGTGACACGAGAACACAGTTAATGCATTAAACAGCTTCCCATATAAATAAATATATAACTAAATAAATACAAATGATGCCGTGGACTTTTCTTTCGGCCCTTCTGGCATCAGATTGTGTGAATGTAAAGTTACCTGGTGGTGATGTAGTCGGTGAGGCCACAGTCCTCTCGCAAAGAGCGTATTTATCCGGCGTGCTGGCATCGCGAAATGCAGAGCTACTGGTTCTGATCAATCCGTATCTGTAATCCTCGTAATCTGGTTCATACGAATCCCAACGAGTAGAGGATGAAGCGCTTTTTTTAAATGACAAACAAAACCAAGGATGTTACTGCTACTGCAATCACATCAAAATTTTCGGGGAAGGGAGGGGGTGGTATTTTGCTATTTTCATCAATTAAAATTAAAAGTTTGAATTTTAAGAGGTTAAAAGACTGAATTCAGATTTGCTTTCACTGCTATTTTGTATTTTCGCAATTTCCTACATCACTTTTGTTTCTACCAAATTCTCAATTGACAGTTGGGACCAAGTGGGAGGTGGGATTCGGTGGTTGGGGGGGGGGGGGGGGTAGTTAAACCTCATTGGACTGTTGTTGATCCAGCCGTAAGATGTCACTGTGCTTCCTACTACAATTGGCATCAATCCTATGTAGTAATCACCACCCCTGCAATCTCACAAACAAATGGCTTCCATGCCAGTCCCAGAAAGTTCAGAAGTGATTGACATTAGACACCTTTTTCAAGAAGTAAAAAACTCGTTTCACCTCCCATTTTATTTCTTGTGTGCCAAATAAAACGTTTCTTGAGAAGTTTTAACTTGTAAAACGCGATACTAGAATAATATATTTTGTACTGAATACGCTGGTGTAATTAATCATATTCCTGAGTCCCTTTTAAACAGATTAAATGTCTATTTCATGGAGAAAATTTAGCTGTAACATACGATATGAAATTCCTCATGCATGTGCATGTGTATACTTTCTTTCGACTGATCAGACGCGTATTTAGGGCTTGGGTAGCTGATTCAAATTACATCACGTTTGAAATAAGAAGGTAATAAGATCTTATTTATGCTTATTTTTAAAAAGATGTGAACATTTACTGGCTTTATTGAAAATAAATTTACTTTTTGCAAAACACTTTTCACCAAAAGATTGTATTTCTCATTTCAGAAGTCCTTTCTGAAAAGTTGGAAAGTTAAGTTCTTGCAAAAAGTTGCCATTAGGGTGTGCAACAACAGACAACTGGTCAACTCACTGGTCGGCCACAGGTCATCTGACCACCAGTGAAACACTGAAACGGACATTTGACCGCCAAAACACAGACACCATATACAGGAACTTATGCAACAATTGCAGAACGCCTTCCCCGGCGATCAGTTGACCGGTGGTCAGTTGGCCGGTGGTCTGTTGACCAGTGGTCAGTTGACCGGTGGTCAGTTGACGGGTGATGAGTCTTTGGCCTGTCAGTTAAATAGTGGTCAGATGACTTGCACTCGTTAAAACCCTTAAAGAGTTCGAGCATAAGTTGAACACTCAACCAGGAAAAAATAACATAAATCACAACTTTGACGGTCAAGTCAATATACAAAAGGGCCGGGAATTATATTTCCGCTCAAACTGTGGTGCTCTTTCTGGAGATACACTGTAGCTTTTTTTACTTATTAAATATACTCACGGAAGGTTGCCTAAAATGAAATCCAGTTTGTCGTTGGTGTCAAGTATAGCTAGGTCGGCCGCGTTGTTTTGGCACTCTGTCCGTCCGGTGTGCCAGTTGTAGATTTCTGGTGAGATGTAAAAATAGCAGCACTGTACAGTGGCGAATGTCCCACAGATGTCGCCACTGATTGTCTGTGCTGAAAAGAAATACAAATGTGGTTTGACGTTGTTATAAAACAGCTGACCTCTGCGGATATCTATCTTCTATGTATAAACACAGTGCAGATGGATATTTTAAAAAGTAGTTCCTGTCTTTCATGAATGCTATTTTCGCGGTATCCCCAGTGGGTCTGCGGAGTTAAAAAAGAAGTTATAAACGACAGATTGACCCGCCGTAGATGTATGCTAGCAATGTGCAGTGATTTTAACATTTTCTTAATTACATTCGGCAAAGTCAATTCCTTTGCATTGTAAAATGTTAGCAGTGTAGGACTAGAAAAGTAGACTTAGATCTGTAGAATTAAGAATGCAGAACTAGAAATGTGGAACTAGGAATGTAGAATTAAGAATGTAGACCTAGACATATAACTGGAAATGTAGAATTAAAACTGCAGAATTAGAAGTACAGAGCGAGCAATGTAGAATCGTGGAAATTCGATTGCGAGTCGCAGGGGCTACTTTGAACGTAGTGGCTCTGGAAGCAATGTCGAGGACGTAAAGTCGTGGACAAAATGTCGTGGACGAAATGTCGTGGACTTAGTGTCGTAAGGCGTAATGTCGTCTACGTAATGTCGTGGACTTACTGTCGTTGGACGTAATGTCGTGGACATAGTTTCACTGGGCGTACTCTCGTGAACGCAGTGTCACTGGGCGTGGATAGAGCGTCGTTGGGCGTAATTCATCGGATTCAAATAAAAATTACTTATATTTTAATTTTAATATTTTAATTGAAAAATATGACTAAACCTTATTCTCCAGACTTACCGTTGATATTGTGAAGTAACGAAGAAATTATCAATAACGTGTTGACCACAACCTTCATTTTTATTATGACTGTACTATATTTTTTCAAATATTAAAATATCCTCTACCCTTGACTGCCAGGCAATGTGCAATTGATTTGGATCTGGCAGGAGACACCGTTCTGGTCACAACAATAGGGACATTGCTCCTGAACCTTAAAGCAAAAAGGAGGGCAGATACCTGCCACAATACCAGTCCTGGAAATAAAGCCACCTGCTGAATATAAAAACCCTGGATAATAAAGGAATACACGTCTCGAATCTTCTGGTGGCAGATTTGCTTTAGAGATCCGGGTGTTCATTTAGAAACGAAAAATGATAAGATAAAATCAGCAAGGTGTTAAATTTCTGATCCTGTACGTTAAATTAAGATTTTCAAGTTTTTAAAATAAAATTTTAGGAAATATTTCCCTAAATATTCAACAAGTTTCGCAACCTGTAGTTCAATAATTTTTTGTGTAACCTATATTTTGTCAAAATTTCAGTTTATATTTTTTCTAGTTTCATGCCGGTAACTAGCAGTATTTCATTTGCTGTCCAGATCTCAAACTTTTGAGGTCTAACGTTGTAAGAGAAGTAGCACGAGTTATTTCCACAGCGAAAGGAGTTAGCAGCATTTATCCTATCTGTTTAACACATGTAGCAACTAATTACACGTCGGAGAATTAGTGATTATTGCTCGAAACGAAACAGAAACGTTTAAAACATGTCGTCACTTGTACGTCTCTTGCACCAAAGACGCTTGGTTAACGAGGGAAAAGACGGGGGTTTGGTCAAAATAAAAAATGACGTCTAAATAATATTGCTTGCACAACATGCATTCAACATCATAGACAATTAGATGCTGCAAACATTTTTTTCACATAAAACGTTCATTAGACTTACAGGAAAACAGATTCATAGTCGCGATCATTCACATCGTTCTCCCAACGTGTAAATGTCATTCTCCTAACGTTTTGTTCCGACACCTAAACTATGACATTCTTTCTACTTTTTTTGCAGATCTTTTACTGACTTATATCTAAAATCTATTAAGCGCCAGATATTTGCTATGCATTCAAACTGGTGGAGCAGAAAATTCTCCAGTCTTGCATATCAGAAAGTGTTTACGAAAAATTCTGAAGCATTCCTCAAACAACAAAACTGTACTGTATAGTTTGAATATTTACTCCTACAATGTGTCGTCATTTTTGTGCAAATATTAGTTTATTTTATGTTGTTTATTTATTGACGAAGACTGCGGGATTATTCAAACAGAATAGATAAAGACGCAATTATTCTCTGTGTCGAACTGTGACAAATCGGAACGATACACAGAACCGTGTTTGTTGTAAACAAATATTAAATTTGTTTTGTCTTAGGTGTTGCTTGAGTAGCAACATTTCTACAGGTGTTTGTAGAAAAAATTAATATTCTTGACAATTCTTAGAGATATAAATAACCCCACTGTCTGCATATATAGATCGAAACGTTTGTTTAAAAAAAAAAAGAACACAGACAGCCTTTTGGATTTAGCACCCAGAGCTATTTTTTGCACACCAGTCGTTGATTAACCAGAAGATAGATGAGAAAAGCAATGGTCTTATGTCACGTACGTTTTGAGAAGATGAGGCCTTCTTAACAATATTTATGTGTATCGTCAAAACATTTAGTGAAAATTCACATTACATTTGAAAGCAATGCTATCAAAACTGCAAGACAAAAAAATGCTGTCGTTTTGAAACTTTTGACGATTACAGCCGAGTTAGCCTTCGACCCAGAACGCCTACAACAACGGAGAAAGGAGCTTGTCCGCTTACTGGCGTGCTATGGTTAACGTTGTTGTGCACTTCGACTACGCGTCATGGACTATGTACCTGGACATTACATTGTACTTTATTAACACTTTGGCTTGCAAGGGTTATATGAATTTGTGCGAGCAAAATTCGTCCTTTTTTTTCTTCTTGACAGTTTTTTCCGATTTTTTGTGTCTTCTTCTTCTCTGACGCTATGGGTATGAAGAGCTTGATCTGAACATGTGCATGTCACTTTTTATTTTCGTCTTTGATTTCGTTTTCTTTGTTAAAACGTCATGTGAAAAGAGTGTATTTTTTGCAAGTAAATGCGTGGCATTTAATTTAACGACAGCACAGAATACACATTTGTTCAGTGAGCATTTGTTGTGCGAGCTCTCACTGCGTAAATAGATAACACGGCGTGTGCCTGATCAGTAAATAAAACTCAACAACAACCAAACACTATTCGGCTTATAAGACGTATTCAAGCTGTGTTGTTTGTAATACATTATTCAAGAAATAACCCACTAAAGGAAGTATTTTTGCGTTTTAATTTTTGTCAAGTGTTTAACATTTCTCTACCGGAATGAGCTTCTAGTTTGTATTTTAGGTGGGCAGTGTATAAGTAGAGTACATGATTAGAATTAGATGATGTTTTAATTTAACATGTATCATAGAATTTCACACGAGTGATGAAATTTATTTATTTAGTTTTTTAATGTTTTTAGAAGTAATTGCAGTTATAGAATTCAAACGAGTAATTATTTACATGAAAGACTTTATTGATCAATTGACAAATTGATTATTTATAGGGAGCACTTCATTGAGTATTACTTCATTAATTAATTACAATTTGTAAATGCTGTACATTATGTGCGTGTGATATGAAAGACCCCATAGATCTATTGTTTTCATAAGTAATTGCAATTATATGAGACGAGTGCTGTATAGAATGTATTTATCTTATTATTTGATGTTTCATAAAATAAAGCAAGATTTGTTTTAATGGATATCGTAGGCATTCTGGGCCGTAGGCGTTCTGGGTTGTAGGCATTCTGAGTCGTAGGCATTCTAAGTCGTAGGCGTTCTGGGCCGTAGGCCACCTGGTCAATCACCCTTTTGACGGATCTATAATCAGTTTATTTTTAAGGAAGGACGTTTAGGGAACATTCGTCCCAAATTTGAAAGCAATACTATCAAATTTGTAAGAAAAGGTTGAATAGGATTCACATTGGATTTAACTCTTTACCACATCTGACAAAATTCCCTCTAAGTGTGTAATGCAATCTGTGTAATTGTGTTGCTATGATATTTTCTAACGAGGCAGCGACCTGTCGTTGCTTTAGATATATTGGTCTGACTTTTTGCATAGTGAGACAATATGCCTTGCAACGGTAGGCGGAGTGTTTCCCGGACGGAAGGTTTCCCCCGCGGAGAGATTCCAGCATTTTTGCAGAGAGCGGAGACTTTCCCATGTGCTGTTTTGCTAACCCCGGCTAGGTTCTCCCCGTCTTATTTACAGAACCGCGCCGTCGTTTACATTAGTGTTTACAGTAACACGGATTATGGGATTACTTGAAGGTGTTGCAACGGCATTCACAAGATAATAGCAACGGGCGTGGAGAGGGATTAAGCTTTATTATCTTCCTTTGTTTGGAAAGGAGTGGGCTTGAGAGGGGAGGGTTATTCAGTAAAGTGACATACTCAAACAGGAGCTTAATTACACAATGCTCAGCTGACATCTTCTCAACAGTTAATATCACAGAGTACCACACCCCTTCTCTCAATTGACATATCCAAAGTAAATATATACTACAGAATGACCATGTTTACATTCCCTTCACGAATCTTTATTCTCTTCACTCTACTACATTCTCTTCACTCCATTACAATACCAATTGCGACTAGGGATTATCCAGCTTATAACAATCCACCGTCTGCTGCACAAAATGCTGTTGCAGTTAGACCCGAGAACAACTGCTGAGTTGATTAAATAATATGCGCTAATCTTATTCAGTAAATGCAATGAACTGCAGATTATCCAACTTAAAACCATCTCCCGTGCGCTGCAAGAAAAACTGTAATTAGACCTGAGATCAACTGCTTATCAGGTTTCATCATTGTTCTGTTCATCCTCATGAATCACGCGTGAAAATCTCCGGGCACGTCAAAACAGAGGGGAGGGGAATGTCATTGGAAACTCTCCGAGATTCTCCTTGTTTGGCCTGGATTGCTAAGTGCGGCAATCCGATGAAGTATTTCCCAGGAAATCTGTTGTCAATTCAAATCAAAACAAACCGACAGAAAAGAACTCCGTTACTCCGGCGTCAACAAATCAATATTCCGTCACTGTCATTGGCTGTCAAAACGCCATACTTTGCTGGCATCCAGACAAAACGTCAACGGTCAAAGCATCGACGAGTGTAAAAGGGGATAAAAGGCTGACCATCCTCTACAACGAGTGGTTTTGGAAAGTGTGTCACCCAACTGCTTACCTCCCCCCCCCCCCCCTTCCGCCATGAGAGTCATGGGAAAAGCAGGAGGGTTTGACCAGGGTTTGACTTTCCTTCAGAAATTTAAGAAAATTAAGCAGCCAGTGCAATATGCTATGTAAACGTGCTTCCTATTCTTGGAGTAAGGCCATGTTTATACGAGGTACTGTTGCCATCTCAGGTACTGTATGCTGCGACTGACCCCTCTAGTAGACATCAAGCAAGCAGTGGTTATTTAAGGCCTATAAGTTATTATCTGTGTTTTGGCCCCACCCAAAAACAAACGACGGCCAAAGAAGCGACCCCCAAAATGGCGCTTAGTGCAACAGTGGACAAAATGGGCCCCAGACTAAGTTATTTAGTGCTTTTAACGAAACTTTTAAAAGAAACAGCAAGCAACAAAGTTAAGGAAAGGTTTTATCGAACTAACACTTGTGAACTATATATCTACTGTCCGCCATTTCATTCTCTTTCTCGATCTCGTTCAAACTCAACTACTCCGAACATCCACCCGTCCCACCGCAAGCTCAATGACGGGTCGAACAGAACACGCATATATATATATATATATATATATATATATATATATATATATATATATATATATATATATATATATATATATATATATATATATATTCTCCTAAAATAGCCTTGATAAAAGCCCAAGTCTTGGGATGGTTGGGCCCAACCAAATGGTAGAACCTACTGTTGAATCCCTCACATAGGATATTCGTTATGGTCTCGCCCTCTTGAATTGCCTGGTGCACATACCACAGTGTTGGGGGAACCTTTGGAGCGACGCAACGCATGCGGGCTGCCGATTGTCCTTTATCCACTACAACTTGAATTCTGCGAAAAGTGCCGTCAAATTGAGCCTAAAATATGACTTTCAAACTCACTCGAACATTTGCTCAAAACATGAATTAGAGCTTTTCAGCACCACATCGACCTTTCTGTCGATTACTTCCCAATTGCACTACGTCGCAGTTGGACTACGACCCAGTTGGACTACGGTTTGCTAAGCCCAGTTGGACTACGATGTGGTATTCCCTGTTAGACTACGGTTTTGACAATCCCAGTTGGACTGGGTTTTTTCGTTTTCAGACGGACTACGATTTTTGTTAAGAGACTGGTACTTGAAGTTTGGTGTGATAAGAAAATCGAATTGCATGTCGATTTGAATTCTGAATTACAAGAACAAAAAAAATTGTAATTATGGTAAACGGAACAGACTCCCCCGGAACGCCCCCCCCCCCCAGGAACAGACCCCCCTTTTTGCAGTAGTAGGAACAGATCCCTCCCATTTTTTTAATATTATAATATTTTAATTTGTTATTATAATAGTATCTCTGTGAAATTAAATTGAAAAATCAAGTTATTTGGGGGATAACAGACCAGCGGGTGTAGTGATATCCCAAATCTATGTTCACTTTCTATTGAATACATCTCCGGCTCTTGGGTCGGGGTGTGGGTGTTTCGCTAATCTGCTGTTAGCTTTGTGCGGATTGAATCTCCGTTAATTGGGTGTTTGTTTAGACAGGGAGGTTTTGATCGCATTCGAGTTCTGTAATACTGTTGATACTATTTGAGTTATCCCACAGTGATTAATTGTGTTAATACTAAGTCTTATCAAATTGCAATTGCGATCACTCTTTGATCAAGATGAAACAGCATCAATACATCCTTTCATCCCTTTCATTATGATGAAAAGGCATTGGCACATGTTTTTATCGTGATGAAAAAGTGTTTTATTAATACGCAATTTAAAATAACAATCTAAAATTGTAAAATGCAGAAATACATAAAAAATTTCAAAAAATATATCTCAGGACATAATATATATGTATATATATACATAAAATGGGGGGTCTGTTCCTGGAGGTCAGAGCGATTCACCTCGAAGATTGTCGGCTTCTTGGCGTCGTATGGTTAATGTGGTCAAACATTTCGATCGAGTAATTTCCGAATCGAATCTGGTTCTCACGAACATATAAGAAACAATGAACATGTAGAGTGTACACATTATTCATGATGTGGTTCAGGTCCACGTGAGTTTTTAGCTAAGAAATTGTTTGCCGCCTTAGTTCGAGTAGTTTATTGCATTCGTGGACAAAGATCAACATCTTTGACTTATTGTTGTGTTACAGTAAGAGACGTAATAAATCATGTATAGAATGGATTTTCCTGAGAATTAAAACAAATACGTTCGAATGCATCGGAACTGAAGTAGTTTCAGTGTAAAAGTAAAACTTAGAACGTGGAAAGTTAGTTTAATTGCACTAACCTTTGCCTTCCCTACGGGTCTCCTAACAAAAATCGTAGTCTAACTGGGAAAACCAAATCATAGTCCAACTGAGCCGTAGTCCAACTGGGAGAAATGTTTGCTTGCGTAATTTAAAATGATTGAGACAAAGTACTTCAGACGTTATATGATGAGAAAACAGTTCACTAGCTTGTCTGACTTAATTTTATTCCTTCTGGTTTACATTAATTTAAAGCTTTACTAATTGAATGACTGAGGCTCATACTTAGCCCAAATTTTGAATTTGAGTGTAAGTTTGAGTTTGAACGACGCTATGGAATACGGGCTCAGGACCGGTGCTGGCGCGATATCCAGAGAACTGGCAATTGGACAATTGGCAACTGGACAACTCGCAACTGACAGCTGGCAAACTGAACAACTGGCAACGAAGTGAAAAAGTGAACAACTCGCAACTGGGACTTTTTGCATTTATTAACAAATTTGTTAAATATTTTATATTTGTTTGTTTTTAGCGCTGGAATACCTAGGTAAAATGTGAATTAAATATTACATTTTAACGGCGTTTTAGCATTTTTTTCCTTTTTCCTTATTCTTACCTGAGATACTCGAACACATTTTTCAGGCAGTGATATACTCCGTAATTGCGTTTTAAATTCATTAACCTACTAATCTTCATTGATAAACCCTTGCAGCAACCGTTTCGTCTATAATCTTTCTGCAGGATTTTTTTCGGAGTAATGAGCATAGACCCCATATCCGATTCGTCGTTGGATGGGGTGACGTACTCCCTAATGCATCGCCCAAAAGAAATGTACAGAAAATTACAGTTGCGAGTGGCCCACTTATTCACTTAGTTGGCAGCTGTCCAGTTGCCAGCTGTCTAGTTGCGAGTTGTCCCATTGACAGTTGTTCAGCTGCCAGTTGTAGAAGATGACCAGCTTCATGTCACCTATTTCAAACTCTTTAAAATTAATTGTTATCTCCTGGAATCAAATAGTAAATTGCAAATAGTTCTATTTTAACAATTAGGGTGAGTTAACCAATGAATGATTTACTTACTCACTTTCTTCTTGGGTAAAATAAAAATTAAATAAAAGCTGTTCATACAGCAGTTCATAGTTGAGGATCAGCTCTAAATACCCCGCACACAATTTTATATTGATCTTTCATTTATGTAGTTTTATAATCTAATTACATTTATTCGATTCAGGCTCTTTACTGGCAAACGCAAGGATTATCATTTGACTGCAATTAAGAAATTATATGGGAAAATAATTGTGTTATCATTTCACTATCTAATTGTTTTTATATTTCGTTTAGAGTTCTAATTTCAAAATAATTATAGTTATTTTCGATTTTTTTCCTAGTTGCATTTGTTAAAATTAATTTTAAGGTCTTGGTTTATGTCCATGGTTGCACTCGAGAACGTTATGGACATCGCCTTTTTTGGCATCGCCTTTTGGGCGTTGTTTTTTTGTCCGGAATTCCAGTTCATCTGTTTTTCAGACTTCACTGGGGGTAAAATAGCTATTATTTTATCTTACTTTTGTTTTTAGAGGAGAAGGTTTATAAATAACTGTATATTTGACCACATCACAGATTTATTAATGATTGAACTGATTAAGTTCAACTAATAGAGTTTAAAACAGATACATCTACTTCATTTAGGCAAATTAGTTAGTCGACATTTTATCCGTTTTTGAGTCGTCGGCGTTTTGACGGTTGGTGTTTTATCCGTCGACCTTTCGGTAGTAGACGCTGTTTGACCGTCGAAGCTTTGTGTGGCATTTCTCACAGTCGACGATATTCCGTTTCAAAAACGAGAAACAAGTCTTAATTAGAGGATAATTCTATGTCCCAAATGTTACAATTGAAAATACTTTTAAACTAATTAGACGCAAGCGGAAAAGCCAAAAGTCTTAACTAAAAAACTTTGTATCGACAAAAGAAAATCATTTTTCCCTTGTACGATTCAGGTGAACTGTCGAACTTTCCGGTAAACGGCGAAAAGTGAAAAGAAAAAACGTGGCATTTGGGCTGGAGTGATCTAAAACATTCTTTTTAATATACTTTCTGAATTACTCCAATCGATAGGGCAAAGAAAATTTAAATTTTGTATGACTTCTGTTTAATTCAGTTAAAAGAATACGGTGTGAGCATTCGTTTTTTTTTGTAGTAACCTTGAAAAGAAATTCTTTCAGTGTAAGTATGTGTCCACTTCTATAGAAAAATACGGAAGATCACCCCCTCCTACGCTGTATCGCAAACTTCTGCAGAAATCCCTTTAATGTGATTATGTTACAGTAACTATCGAACGTACCAGAGATGCCTTTGTCTATCAATCTCTGTTTCCAGCCAACACGTGTGGTCTTACAAAAATGGTGTTAATTGCAATTATTAGCCATACACCTGACTCTCACTCTCCGAATTTTAGGAAAGATATAAAAAGGCAGAGTTAATCCACTTCATTCCAACAAAAATTATATAATTACACAAAATAATGAATATCATAACATTAATTATTCAAGATTTGAACGATTTTTAAAGTGGTCCAAATGTCACAATTTCCACTTCTGGTCGGAATATCTCTGGCACAAATGTCGTTGGCCCGAATTTCCCTGGTCCAAATGTCTGGATGCCAGTTCTGCAGTCAATACACCAGGAGAGAGCATAAGCTGTTAAGTTCTAAATCCCTGAAAGCAACATGAATCCTGGTCAAGCTTTCCTCCTGCCTCGCCACGCGACTTTCACAGTACGATTATGGGGGAGGGGTGGGTGATGGGATGCAGGTGTAGATGAAACACTTTCCAATAATATTCGTTTATAAAAGACCTCTGACTTGGATGGTCGACGTTTTTTCCCCTTCTTTCACTTATCAACGTTTTGACCGTCGACGCTTTGCCCAGATACCCTCTTGAATCAATTTTATTTTCTCAATTCCCCAAAATACCTCTTGAAAATGAAGCAATTGACCAATCACAAATCTATCCAGAAAACAACAGACGTTCTGTAGATGCTGAACAGATATTGTGACGCGTGTCGATCAAACTCGGGATGTGGTTGATTATGCTGGTTGAAGAACGTCTTTTTTCTAACGGTGGAAAAAGAATCTGGAGGGGGGGGGGGGCGGGGAAGGCGACATCGACGTTGATGTCGGGACAGCTATATTTTCAGGGTGTGTAGAAAAAATATGGCAACGGAAAAAATGGTAACGGGAATAAAAGACAAACGGAAAATAGTGAAGTGTTAAAACGAAAAAAAGGTAAAATTTTAGCACATTGAAAAATGCATCAACGTATTTAATCTTTATTTGATATACAAATGTTTATAAGCTTATGAAAGCTTTTATCGTCCTTTGCTGTTGACAATTATTTTGATGTTGAATATGAACATGCTCAATTCACCTCTTGCCTGTACATCGGTATTGTTCTAATGACACCTGCGTATACAAGGATTAACTCTAAGGTGTGTGCAAGTGGGCGTGTAATCTGCCCATAATGTAGACACAGGTATTATAAAGCCTTCTGACAGATGCACAAAACCTGGCACCTTGTGGCATTTGTGGCAATGAGTAAATTTTCTGTAAGGGTTAAAAGACGAGAAACAGTGTATTCTATTGACTTTAAATAGAGTTCCATGAAAAAATGTGGGTTTTCTGAGCAAAGAATCCACGCTCACGCTCTCACTTCGTATAACATTAGATTGCTCATAATTATGCCATTAAACTGACAGGCTTCTCATTATGTGTCACAACAAGCTGCTCATGTAATGTCATTTAATTCACAAACAAGTATTTTGGTTTATTAGAATGACGGTGAAGTGCCCCCCCCAGTATTCTGCCCCCTGTCTTCTGCCCTCCCTTTTTTGCAACCACGTGAAGTATCCCCCCTCCGAAAGGGCGGGGATGTCATCTGCCCTCCCCCACAAAAGACAAAAAATTGTATTTAAGTAATTTTTAGGGCTTTAGCGATTTTCGTGATGATTATTTTTCTTTATTAATTTGTTCATCTATTCATTCTCAGTGAAGTAACCACATAAAAGCGACGATTGATCTATTCATTCTCAGTGAATCGAACACATAAGAAAACGATTGATCTATTAACTGCTGAATTTGTAAATAGATCTAAAAATGACTGATCTGAGAAGACACTATCTCAGGTGTGATTGAACTTTGACTGTAGTGCAAATACGATCAAATGCAATTCATCAGACTCTGGTTTACTTGAATGTATTGAATAAGAATTGTAATTCACTTATTGCAATTAAGAGTGAAGTGTTATCGAACTGATTGCAATTTATATTGGACTCAAATCATCCATTCAACTGACAAGAAGACATTAAAAGAGACGAAAACTTAAATGCAACACTATTTCTATATAATCTGATTTTTGTAGAGGGGGCAGATACCATCCCAACCCTTTTTGAGGGGTTGCAAAAAGGAGGCAGAAGGCCGGGGCAGAAGACTGGAGGGGAACCTTACCGTTTACCGGTTTACTAGTCCGCTGTGACCACTTCTCGCGAAAAGACTAGTGAACATTTGCTGTTTGTCATTTACGTCTTGAAACCAAATACAAATCACAATCAGTCAATTAAAAACAAAAGCAAGGTCACCAAGACTGTTTTTGGACATTATATTGATTATTAAAATATATGGAATAAGATTTATAGAATGTTTCATACTGTCAGTTCACCTCCCGGGGTGGTGGTTAAGGCATTCGCCTGTGAAGCGAAAGGATCCCAGTTCAAATCCGCCTGGCCACATCTTATACGAATCTACAAATTAATTCTACCCTAACACTGAACGCCAAAGCACCTCCTACCCTTTGGTACCAGATTGAAAATTAGCGTGGATTCGTAAGTCAGAAAACACAGTAGAGACAATGGAAAAATCTCCGACCATGTTTTGATTCATGTTAAGTATGCGTGCAAGGACTGAACCCCGAATGAACTTCTACCATTTTTCCGGTTTTACTTCGTAAAATCTAATGTTCACTCATCTCCTCTTTAGACAGGATTCTTTATTTACGGTAATCAACACATAAATTATGAATTGAACTGTTATACACGTGTAGGCATGCACTGTAAATATACATTGCAAAAAATTGCCTTATTGAGTAAAACGGAACAAAAGCTTCAATATAAAAGACTGAGTGACAACACATTACCCAAATTCCTTTTTGCGCACAGAACAGTAAAGAAGTGTTTTTGTAAAAGAAATCTTTGAAGATTTTTTTCCAGATAACAGGTGCTTATTTTGTTTGTGGATACATTTATACTAAGTATTATTGTGCTTGATGTTACGACAGAATTTTCGTAGTGTTTTAAATGCTAAGCTGAATAGTACCGGGAATTATGATGTCGAAAATATGGCAGAATGTGTAATCCTGGAAAAAAAACACAACTATTGTCATTGAATTGAAGGTTTACTTAAATATAAAATAAAGAAACACATAAGTTTCACAATGTTTTTCAGGCACCATCGAATTTTAAGAACACAGTATTAAACCACGATTTTATTTACTAATCTACTGCATAATTTTATTATATATTCATTTTTAAAATGTCATTTTAGTGTCCCAAGCTACTGAAAGACATGTCTCAAACTCTGGTTCCATTCTCTGGTTCCAGCCTTCGCACAAATTATAGGCACGTTGTTCACCGGCAATTGTTACTTGATTCACATTCCACATTTTTGGAGGAAATAGTGGCGGAATACGTCTCAAAGTGACGACCTTCTGACCGTTATCATCTCAGCACTGAACTCGTCTGTAGGTACCAGAACAATAAGTGACATTGAAATAATCCAATAAAGGTTCCGTATCATCGGGAGTGTGTTATTTCGTAGAAAGTCCACACCTTCCTGCAAATCCTCAATCGGTAATAACGCAAGGGAATCCATCATTCCACAAAATAATTTCACTTCTACTGCTTCACGATATCGATTTGTTAGGCCAAGTTCTTGTACCTTTCACCAGGTTGACTGGGTCAAATGATAAAAGCAGACCTGCACAGTAACATGCTCACCAAATACAGAGAAAATAGCGAGCTTCATTGCGAGCTCGAAATCCGTAACGATAGTCAAAGGATCAGATTCCTGGGAAAGCTCAGCACACTTTGCGATAATTGCGCGCAGCATTTCTTCGTAAATATTCTGCGTTTTGCGCTGTAGCAATGCGTATATCGTGGAAATAGCAGTATTTTCTATAGGGCAGCGAATTACATACTTCTGGCAAAATCCTTGTGGTGAGAGTGCAAAATTCCCGTCCATATACCATGATGGAGCCAAAGACATGTTTCGGATAGCTTCATTGGTTCCAAAAATAATTATATTTGAGTCACTTTCTGGTCCATTATCAAATATTAAAAAGTTTTCAGGATTTGGCCCTGACGTCTGAGTCCATTCTCCGTCAATAACAAGATCGCGCAGAGACTCGGGTTCAGGTGCTTATCGTCCGAGTCTCTGGTTTCTAAAAATACGTTTACATCAATCTGTCCCATGGTCTGAGTCATAATTTGACTAGGTTTGTCGTTAGTAACCTTTGCCTATTGTTTCAGTTCAGCCCGACACTTTGTTGCTATCACCTGCGCCTCATTTGCATGATGATTATGTTCAGTCACTATTCGCGGATTTTCATTCTCCAATGTTGTTATTAATATTCCCTTACAATATGTTGTGCGTTTTACGCATCTCTATCTTATTCTATTTGTCCTTGTTACTTGTTTAGTGTGCACTGAACCATCCAGACATCATTTTTGTCCCACCTTATTACTAGTTGTAATTTCCATTATTAACTGTTTGCCACAGACTGGTTTGTTACAGTATATTGACAAAAAAAGTGAATAAAGTCTTGACCAATTTGTGGACAAATATATACCAGACTTCTTAAGTGTCCTAGGGTGATCCGGACAGTAACCCACAGTGACAGGGAAAGTGATCAGGGGTGTAAACTATGCAGAACAAGATTGCGTAATAAAAGAGCAAACCGCGCAGGAAGTGACTCGTAGTAGTCGATTTGCTCTACTTTGATATGAAAATAAGACAAGGAAAAGTTTCCTCTAACAACGTTTGAATAATATGTAAAAAAATAACAACCATAACTTTAAGTGTGCCATTTTTTCCGGGTTTGCAATTTGTGCCATATTTTCCTGTGCCATTTTTTCCAGTGCCTTTTTTTCCGGACCCCAGCCTCGTGGATGGAACAGATGTCATTCATATCGCGATTGGTGGGATTAACTCTATCCAGGTGCGTTAAAATCATTTTACATTCCATTCACAAGCCAGTTTAAACACTTCTAGACGACAGGGAGAATCTTTTAGGCGTAATGTTCCGTAACTTCCCGTCCCGGACAGTCCGTTACATTAAGTGCAGAGAAGGCACAGGACTGACCATCTAACCAAGTGCCGTCCGCAGCCAGACCCCAGCACCCATCGTCCAAAGGTCTTGAGGATGCGTGGGGCCATCCATAGAACGTCAGCTGACATTCGGATAACGGAAACGTGGCATAAAACGTTCCACAAGCCCAAGAAACAGAAAAAAGAATCTCTTCGCTCATACAAAGACCATTAGAGTAGAAGTTGCTCTTACAATGCATATTGTGGCCTAGGGAGTGTAAGCTTTAGCAAAACTGCCCATTTGGTGAAGATCACTCAGTTTCCCGAAGAAAGCTTGCAGTCGACGCAGGCAATGCGATCTTGTAGCTTCTTGTGAAGAATAAGAGGCACACTTCCTATGACTATCGACGTGTTACCACTACATGTAAACTCAACATCTACCAGGCTGAAGTTACAAGTGCAAACTTTACAATTTGAATATGATAAATTAGTTCTATATTAGTTAAATAAACTAAATTCACACCTTTCATACAGGTTCCCCCAACACTAAAGCTGCGCAGCGTGTGTGTTTGAAGAACCATGCGTAAAGGGAATGCCCTATGTTATCAGTGACGTAATGCCAGAGGATTCCCCTCACTCTGATTGGTCGATGGGTGGATAGCTGGATAGGGCTGTTCTAAATGCAGCTAAAAATTTGTTTCTATTGAGTAGAAAATATTTCCCGGAAGGACAACCCATCTACAGCTGGAGATGAGCGAATTCGAAGTTTTTGAGAGGTTTTATGAAAAAAACGACAGTTTTAAAAATTTACCATTCTTTCCGTTTACCATTTTGTTCCGTCACTTTTATTCCTAATCTATTTTTTTAAAGTGTGATGCTGTCAAAGTGAACCCTTTATCTTTCGATCCCAGGGCCGTCCCGTGAAATAAAACACCTGCTAATTCAATTTTCACTTCTTTACCCCCAAAAGTAGCCTAAAAATAAGCTTGAGCTTATCCTAATATTTGCATTCTTACATCAGGATTTTTTCTGATGAGACCCGTCACTGCTTTCCTTTCCTGTAATCAAGTTATTGCTTGGTGGACCATCCATAAAGTACGTACTTACAGAGGGAGGGATCTAGGGTTGAGTCTATGCTAATATTCTAGTCAGTAGTGACGTCACAAATTTTGGATAAATGTTGCAATGTTACAATTTTGTATTGTTACAATTATTTCACCATTTTTTCGTGCTCGCAGTTCCTGTATTTGTGGGTTATTTATAAAATCAGACCATTTTTTTTACCATGATGAACATTACAGCTGCGAATTCACTTTTAACCTACAGGTTAAAAACTTTGTTGAACTCATCTGAAAAAAAAAAAAAAACAAACTTGAAACTTAGAATTTTGAAAGTTTCATTTCTGAATCATTTATTGCTTTCGTATGAATAACTTTCTCCCATTATCTGAAAATCGTGTCCGCATTAACTCACGCCAACTGTGAATGCGACTTCTAGCGTCAGCCAATTCTCCGGGCATTTCCTCGACGTCGGGTTGCACCTCCATACAACACCGCACGATCACTTAATTTTTAACCTTTAAGACCCTTTTCTAAGTTTTCTCCAAGTTAACACACTCACTCTTGAGCTTGATCTTCAACTTGAAATGGCCTGTTCTATAACTTTAAATAGCTCATTCTTTAACTTGAGTAGTATTTTTATTTAAACCTTTGTCTTCGCTGACAATGCTGCCCATTTGCTTCAGTAAGGAGACTGTTTTGTTTGGAATGAGTTGCATATTTAGACTGCAAAAAACATCAGGCTGCAGTACGCTCTCTGCCATTGTATAAAAAGACCCTTGAAGATAGAAACCAGTTCGTTGTTAAGACCGCTTTTGCTTGGTGTTCCAGTGGTGATACTGATTCACAGGTCCAGTACTTGAAAGGTGTTTGGGTCTAAAGTGGTTTGACTGACCTTTGAAAAAAGAAAAACGAACGACTTGTGTGGTCAGTTGTTTCCCTATGATTGCAGGGCGTTGTGGTTTTGTCTTGTAGCGTCCTCGTTACCGGTTTCAGTCGCTGTGGAGGGAGGGGTGGGGAGGGGGATGGAGGCGGTGGGAGTGGAGGGTCGGGTGAAGAGGGGGTGGAGGCGGCGGGAGTGTAGTGAGGGTGAGGAGTGGGATGGAGGAGGCGGGAATGGAGGGTCGGGTGGGGAGGGGGATAGAGGAGTGGAGGGTCGGGTGAAGATGGGGTGGAGGCGGCGGGAGTGTAGGGAGGGTGAGGAGGAGGATGGAGGAGGTGGGAATGGAGGGTGGGTTGGGGAGGGGGATAGAGGCGGCAGGAGTGGAGGGTGGGGTGAGGAGGGGGATGGAAGCGGTGAGAGTGGAGGGTGGGGTGAGAGCGGGATGGAGGAGGCGGTGAGAGTGGAGGATGGGGTGAGGAGGGGGATGGAGGAGGCGATGAGAGTGTAGGGAGGGGTGAGAAGGTTGATGGAGGAGGCGGGAATGCAGGGTGGGGTGGGGAGGGGGATAGAGGCGGCAGGAGTGGAGTGTGGGGTGAGGAGGGTGGATGGAGGCGGTGGGAGTGGAGGGTTGGGGGAGGAGGGGGATGGAGGAGGCGGTGAGAGTGGAGGGTGGGGTGAGGAGGGGGATGGAGGCGGTGAGAGTGGAGGGTGTGGTGAGTAGGGGATGGAGGTGGCGGGAATTTAGGGAGGGGTTGGGAGAGGGGATAGAAGATCTTTAGCTGAAGCCAGTCTTTTCCAGCCGAGGCCAAAAAAAAGCATCAACGCCTCAATCACACCATGCACACCTCTACCACTTCCTCCACACATCTGCCTCATCAAACCACCTCCTCCATGCCTCCACCACCTCCTCCAGGCCTCCACCACCTCCTCCATGCCTCCACCACCTTCTCCATGTCTCCACCACCTCCTCCATGCCTCCACCACCTCCTCCACCACCTCTTCCATGCCTCCTCCGTCTCTTTCATGTCTTCAGCACCTCCTTCGTTCTTTAACCACCTCCTCTATGCCTCCACCACCTCCTCGACGGCTCCATAACCACATCCATGCTTCCGCCACCTCTTACATGCCTCCAACAACTCCTGTATGTCTCTACCACCTCTTCCATGCCTCCAATACCACCTCCCCCATGTCCCCACCACCTCCTCCTGCCTCCATCACCTCCTGCATGCTTCCATCACCTTCTCCATGCCTCCACCACCTCCTGCACGGCTCCATAACCACATATATATGTTTCCACCACTACCTCTTCCATGCCTCCACGACCACCCCCTCCATGCATCCACCACCTCCTCATGCCTCCACCACCTCCTCCGTGCCTCCACTACCCTTCCATGCCACCACCATCACGTTCACATCACCCTCCTCTCCCGCAAATCTTCACTCTCTCATTCACACCTCTGCTAACTTCGTCACATCCACCCGAAGACCACCCCTCCATACCCACATGACCTCATCAGAATCTTTGCAGGCAGGATTTTCAAAGTCTTGAATAATATATTGAATAGTTTCCTTCACGCATCTTTATTTCAAAGTAATGGATTTTAAAGTATATCGGTGTAATTACAATGCAATAAGTATTGATTATAAAACCACAAAAAAAAAAACCACAAAAGTTTTTCAAGAAGCTGTGTTTTTAATGAGAGACAGCTGATTTCACACAATGACTTGACACACCAGACTCGTTTATTGTCGATGCATTCGCACTTGGCTTGGTGAGGTCGTTCGGGTGCGGGTACCCAGGGGACCAAAAACAATTAAGAAGAGAGGGAGGCCATGACATCTTAAGCAATTTCAGAGTAAGAAAACCCTTTGCGAATAACATGGCCCTTTCCATACCAAATGCTCTTTATTACCAGTACAACAACAACAACAACAACAACAACAACAACAACAACAACAACAACAACAACAACAACAACAACAACAACAACAACAACACCAACAACAACAACAACAACAATAATAATAATAATAATAATAATAATAATAATAATAATAATAATAATAATAATAATAATAATAATAATAATAATAATAATAATAATAATAATAATAATAACCATTTGAAAATGAGTAAATTGAAAAGAAGAATAAGAAAATACCAAAAGAAAAAACTTCAGGAGGAAGAATTCCAAGATGAGGAATTCGAAGATAAAATGAAGTATAATTTTTTTATCAAGAATGTTTCTGTAATCTCGTTTCAGACGCCAGTTGTCTGTCTACCTCATTCCCCTTCGCCAACTCCGATTGGAAGAGTTGAAGGTAAATGAAGACTGGGAGGAGGGGCGGGGGAGGGGAGTGGGGCGTGCCTGAAAACCACGTGGCTTTGGCTTCTTATAAAGCGCAGACGAGGACTCCTCTACGCAACTTCGTATTTATTGAGAACATTTAAAAATATTTCATAGAACTTTCAAGTTTGATTGAGAAAAACAATCGTGAGATTCAACAAACCAACAGAATGAAGCTTAGCGTCGCGTTGTTATTTTCTCTTCTCCTTGGTAAGTGGCTGCTGCTTTTTTTATTTGTGAGTATTTAACTTGGGAGCATTATTTAAAGTTAGTACATTTTTTTAATGATTTCCAGTGAGACTGTAGGAGCGTAACGAGAAGGCAGATGGAAGGATTTTTATGGTGAAGGAATATGCATTCACATTTTTTCAAATGAATTTCCACTAAAACTTAATTCTTCCCTTGACTTAAAAACCAGCACATATGATACTTACCTGTTTTATAGTAACGTCAGCCAGGGAAAGCTTAATCCGTTTGATATCGGAAAGGCGTATTTTTCGCGTATGTTGTTTAATTAGCATAATAAATGATGACAGAGGTAGGGGAAAAACGAATCATTTTAGTTTTCTTTCCGGGGTGGGGGGAGGGGGGCAGGGGTGCCTTGCGGGATATGCGTTAGCCATTTTTAAAATAATGGTTGTTATTGTTAAATTGATAGGAAGGCGGCAAACATATATGTATTGATATACTGATAGTATATATTTTCATGTAAGTGTTGTGTGTGTAAAAGGAGGGGGTGGGGGTGGGGGTGGAAGGGGGGATGGGTCCCCGAGGAGGGGAGAGTGGGTGGGGTCCGGATACTTGTTTAGGGAGACGGAGGTAAGTGACTTAATTAATACATCACCTTTAAAATCATATGTGCTGCCTTCATTCAAATAAATAAATAAATAAATAAATAAATGCATAATAGTCTAGCTAATGGTGCCAAGCCATATGGTAACCATCTAGTCACATGTGGTAACATTGATTACCATGTGGTAACATTGATTACCATTATGTTTGCCACATGGTCGTGTATCGTGTATACTTAACAAAGACCGCTCAACGATTCAAATGAAATTCACATCAAATGCTTGTCTACGAAGAAACCTCCCCCCCCCCACGGAAAAAGACAAAAATTAAGGTATGTTATCTCAGTATTTATTTTTCAAAAAGAAAATATCACTAAAACCAACACTAAGAATTTCTCCGTTTTTAATTGAATGAAATATCTTTTTATTGTTTAATAATAATAACAATAACAATAATAATAATAATAATAATAATAATAATAATAATAATAATAATAATAATAATAATAATAATAATAATAATAATAATAATAATAATAATAATAATAATAATAATAATAATAATAATAATAATAATAATAATAATAACTAGAACCTTATTTCGCTAGCGAAATATTAAACACTTGACAAAAATTAAAACGCAAAAATACTTCCTTCAATGGGTTATTTCTTGAATAATATATTGCAAACAGCACAGCATGAATACGTCTTATAAGCCGAGTACTGTTTGGTTTTGGTTGGCTTAAGGTTTTATTGGCTGAGCAGGCATTCGCCGTGTTATCTATTTGAGAGCTCGCACAAAGCTCAGCAACTGGCGTTTTAACAAAGAAAACGAAATCGAAGACGAAAATAAAAAGTGATCAAGCTCTTCGATCAAGCACTTCGTAAGTCCCAAGTTTCATGGTCCTAGAGACCATAGTTTCAGAGAAGAAGAAGACACAAAAAATCGGAAAAACTGTCAAGAAGAAAAAAAGGGACGAATGGCTGATCGCACAAATTCATATAACCCTTGCAAGGCAAAGGCTTGTCAAGTGTTAATAATAACAACAACAAATAAACTAAAAGCTCATTCCGCTAGCGAAATGTTAAACACTTGACAAATTAAAACGCAAAAATACTTCCTTCAATGGGTTATTTCTTGAACAATATATTGCAAACAACACGGCTTGAATACGTCTTATAAGCCGAGTAGTGTTTGGTTGTTGTTGACTTAAAGTTTTATGACTGATCAGGCATACGCCTTGTTATCTATTTACGCAGTGAGAGCTCGCACAAAGCTCACTGAGCAAATGTGTATTCTGTGCTGTCGTTAAAGGCCCAACGAGGACTATAAAAGCAGCCCTTAGCTCCTCCCATTTTCAATATGATTCTGGAGCTCAACCTGGCAACATCACTTCCTCGCGTACTTTTTTAGCGTTTTTACTTAACATTTTGACAGATTTTGGTAAAATAAAATGGTCGATGAGTTAACAATTATTTTCTAACCATACTAAAAGCATTTTAACGACCGTTTGAAAAGAGCTTACATCAAAATTTAACTTTAAATCATATCACAATTTTTAAAACGGCCCAACCTCATTGTAAATTCCACGTGTTTTACGCGACCTAATTGTTGCTTGATTGACGCTGTCAAAACATTGACCCATTGATGCTCATTGAACAGCATGTTATAGGGAGCCACTCCAAGCAAAACCGATTTCACACATTTTTCCTTTCAACTCCTTTGTCTAAGCTGGAATCACAGTGTGGATACAAATATGCTGCATAAATTAACTGTTATCTTCAGTTGGTCAGTTCGCACATTGCACAAAGACGTTTATGTTAAGGTTGTAAAATCTACATATAATTGATTGATGGCCTTTTCCAAGAAAGTGAGAAAAGGGGCGGACTCGGTGCCATGGCTAAAAGCAGCGTTTTCAGTTGGGTCTTTAAATGCTACGCATTTACTTGCAAAAAATACCCTCTTTTCACATGGCGTTTTAACAAAGAAAACGAAATCAAAGACGAAAATAAAAAGTGACATGCACATGTTCAGATCAAGCTCTTCATAAGTCCCAAGTTTCATGGTCGTAGGGCCCATAGTGTCAGAGAAGAAGAAGACAGAAAAAAAATCGGGAAAAGTGTCAAGAAGAAAAAAAAGGACGAATTTTGCTCGCCAAAGGCTTGTCAAGTGTTAATAATAACAACAACAAATAAATAAACAAATACACAAAAAGACGATAACACAAACACGAAATTGCGGGCGCCAGACCAGCTTTTGATGTAAACAAACAAACAAACAAAAAAATGTTAAAATGTTCTGGCTGTCTTGGAGCTATGTCTCACACAACAATTGATACCGTTCACCTGTTGATTGTTTGGTCTGTGCCAGAGGGTTGGTCCAGAAATCGTCTTGGAAATAGGTGGCCTGGCGGGGACGGAGAGGGGTGGAGGGGGGAGGGGGGTCCATGGGTGTCATGGACAAGAATCAATGTGGGATCAATGATTTTCTGACAGGGAGAAGACGGGGAGAGGATGTTTGGATCAATGTTTTGTATAAAAATAACACATTATATACAAGCTTTTGTCTGGTGTATAGATATATGTATTGTCGCACTTTTTTTCTGTCAAGCCCGTGTCATCGCACTTTCTATCAGCTTTGCGGAGGAATATCTGTGAACACCCATAGTCGAACAAATTATAAATATTTCATCCAAAATGACACATTAATAAATAAGAAAAGCTTGCTATAGTTATGCAAACAATTTCAGAATTTGAGGGGTATATAGTAAGATCCGGTTTTGTGCAAGACAGGTTCCGGAACAGCCCTTATCCAGGTTTCTCTGTGTGGAGAATGGCGGACTTAAAAGCCACAGTGAAAACGACATTAAACTGCATGGCTGTGCTTTATATGCATCGGGGAAATATTTATTTTAATCGATTTTTAATCGATTTTTTGTATTAAAATAAAAAATAATGTTATGTTATTTTTTGCAATTATGAAGTGATACGTGAAATTCAAAGAGAGTGGCTAAACTTGTTAGAAATTAAAAGTTTTCATATAAAAACCATAGTAACAAAACAATCACAAGAATGCCAGAAAAAAAAAAGTAACATCGCTCAGACGGATACTTTTACAGAGGATAATTTTGAACAGATAAGCAAAAGAAGTAGTCTGAAAGCTTAAGTGATCAGTGACAAAACCCCATAATGTCGTTTAGTGTTGCTATAAATAGATAAAAGTGACGATTTTCACACATAAATCAGGTTTAAAAAAAGTATTGGCCAGAAAATGAAACCTTTCAAGTTTGTCTTGTATTGAATCTTAATGTCGTAGTTTCGAACGTTTCTGCACAACGAGTAATAAATAAAGTTATTTAACTCAGTGTTTAAAAACCGGTCATTAAAATGTCAGCAAATAATAATAATAATAATGAATAATTGAACTAAATAAAGAATAATACACTGAAAATAAAAAACTTTAAATATGAACTCACGACACAGGTAACTAATAAAGAGTTGAAGAATTAAAATCTTGTGGTTTACCGTGAAAGGTGTGGCATGACATCCATTGAATACTACATAACCCCCTCCCCCCTCCCCCCGGGCATCTGAGTATTCTGGGGCATGCATTTCCTACAATGTGTAGACCCCATCGGTAGTCATGGACAATCCATGTATTGCAGTGGCGGATGCAGGTTTATGGTAGAGTTGGGGGAGGGGGGAGGGGGTTAATTTCAAAACATCACCTGAGTTTACTAGTCAAACTTGTTTTTGAAAAACAGGAGTTTAACATTCTAACAGACTTTTAACAGACGTTTAACTGTTTTTCGAATTTAGGGGGAGGGGCTATACACCCTGAACCCTCTTCTTGGATCCGCCACTGTACAGGAAAACATCTCCAAAAGACCACCTGTAACTTAAGACCACATTCCAGTTAGACCGCTTTTGTGTGACCTCGTTTTCATTCGTTCTCATAAAACAAGCCTTTCTTCAAATTAAGTCGACTTTATTGTGGTCCCAATGATGGTCTTTGTTGAGAGGATTGACTGTGATTATGTGCTTGAGGTTATGGGTTTTTGTAGCAGCTGTTTTTTATGTTTTAGTGGGGTACGGTCACTAACCATAACCCAATGCATACTGGCAGAATGCAAGTTGGAACTCCTTGGATGTAATTGAGAGATTATGGTTTAAATGTATGACGTTTACACTTAAAATCCAGTTGATATATCAAGTAGGGTTAAGATATCGAGAAATGTGTTGTGAAAAGAGTTGATGCCTGTGAATAAGCAGCAACCCAATCCACATTGCGATGTTCGGTAAACTTTGGATAGGCGATATATCCACCCGACGTCGGTTCAAGGTCCGGTTTTGATTTTTATGGAAGCTGAAACGTCTACCTTACGACATTGGAGAGAAGTCGGGAAAGCGACAATAATAATGACCATATTGACAGCGCAATCAAAATTAGGGCGCTTTTGAAATTCTCATATTTTACGTTCTACTTTCGATCTGTTTACGAACTCACCTGTCATGCCCACCATTTTGGTGAGCGATAACATTAGGAGATTGTTTTTTTAGTTGTGCATCTGACGTCTATACAACGCCGATATGTAAACGACATCGAATTTTCGACGTCTATTCAACGTTGCGTCAAAGGCGTTTATTAGACCTCGGAGAAAGTTGCTTTTCGGTTGCAACCAAAAGCAACGTCTAAAAACGTTGCTTACCAAACGTCTAT
This sequence comes from Protula sp. h YS-2021, assembly GCA_949752745.1. Classification (NCBI taxonomy): domain Eukaryota; kingdom Metazoa; phylum Annelida; class Polychaeta; order Sabellida; family Serpulidae; genus Protula; species Protula sp. h YS-2021. The sequence goes on from OX457032.1 coordinate 21,228,791, forward strand.
TCAGCGTTGTATCAATTACCTTGGTAAGAAGTCGATCTGTTGTCGCGGCAAACCACAACCAATGTACAACCAGAATTAATGTTTATTGGTAATATTCTGTTTATTTTTGGTTTTCTTTTTTGGCAGAGACATGGGTTTCGCCACTGACCAAGGCGTCTAAAGAAGACCATGGTGGCAAAGACGACTGCCAAACCAACTGTGACGGTACGTCCCCCCCCCCCCCCCAACCAATATAACACCACAAATATAAACAAAAAAATGTGGAGGAAAGCGGATCGGGGAGTAGTTGGGTTCGGGTTATAACGTCACTGGTTATGGGGTTTGAGTGTAGGTTGGGGATGGCGTGGTTTTTGCGTAATCCTCTCTTATTTCGAACTGTGACACAAATATGTGAACAAAAAAAACGTGAAGGAAATGAGGTCGGGTAGAGGATGGGCAAGAGGCCAATTGATTGGTTATAAGACGTATCTGATTGATTATAAAACGGTATTCCTTTTTCAATACAATTTAATATACTGATTAAAAACGTGTGATTAAAATTCAACATTATCTGTTACTGTTTCAATTAAATTAGCATTAAATGTTTAAATATAACCTTATATGTTACAGATTTTCATTGGAGTTATGACGAGAGTACCGGTGAGTTTCAAGTATTGAAGGCGGGGGTGAGGGGGCGGTGTTTAGATTTTAATACCATAAATAATCTGATTATTTACATTTAAAACGGGCGAGTGGCGTGTAACTCTGCCTGCCCACCTTCACAGTTAATTCTTGTCTAAACACTTGGCGTCTCCGCCGAGTGGTTGCTAATCTCACTGGTCATCTCTTGATTCTTATCTAAACACTGGGCGTCTCTGGCAGTTTACTAGCCATCTCCTAATTGTTGTTTAAACACTGGGCGTCTTCGCCGTCGAAATATTGTTTGTTAAATGTCGCTGACCATCTGTTACTCTTGTCAGTACGGATTAATGCGTGTGTTTTAAAAAGGGGCTTCCTTTCTCTCCTTTCTCATTCGCAATCTGCAAGCGCAGCATTAACAGCTTTTAGCAGAGAAAACTACCATCGCATCTGCAAGCGCAAAAAAACAACAGTTTTTGAAAAAGAAAAAAAAAGAAAAATAAATAAAGCGGCTACTTAATTATAGGATAATTGCCGGGATAGACAAAGTAAAAACTGCGAAACTTTCGGAATTAAAACTGAATTACGATGGATGAAGAACATGTTGCTAAGGCTGTAAGTGAACTGAAGGCTTGGGCACTTGAAAAACACCTCACTAAGAGTACGGTAGAGGCTTTAGTGAATGAGGAATTTCTGTCCGTGGACACAGTCGCGCACATCGATGCAACAGTTCTGAAGGCTCTAAAGCTTTCAATAGGGCAAACCAAAGCCCTCCAGGCAGCGATTAGCGACCTGCGCGACGCCAAAGCCGACAGGAAAGCGGACAGGCTAGACAAGGGTGTTGCGCCCCCTGAAGCGTCCAGCTCGCCAAATGCTGACCTTGCTACTGAAAAGGACACGGAACCGGTCACCCTCGCGACCATTCCGAAGACGAGCGATACGGAGATGGCAGCCTTCTTAGAGTCCCTCAAGGACAGATCGACGACCGACAACGACCCGTGGCTCACCGGCAAAACGCCAGGTAATGTGAAACCATTTTTCGTCCAGGACTTCTGTGGCTCTTTCCTCGGCTCACAGAGCGAAGAATCGGTTCTCTCGACGCAGGGAGACGCGCGCATCGTCCTCTCAACCAGCGGGCGCAGACCCAAACCTGAAGACACCACTCTACAGCAATGGATAAAAGGGCATGGGCGCATCTATGAAGCGCTGGGACGTTCCGGACACTTCAAGTCCCAGGAAGATCGGGACGGGTACAACCTGTACGCCATTAAATTCGCCGACATGTGTGAGCACTACCCGATAAACCGTTGCATGCGGTACGACTCCGAGTACCGGCAGCGCGTACACACGGGTCAGCTCAGGTGGGGGGAAGACGACACTTACCTTATGGGAGTGTGCATCTTCTCCTCCCGCTTCCAGGCCTCAGGACGCAACGACGGCCAACCCCGCCACCCACATCCCCGCACCCGAGCTCAGGTTACCAGGGACCACAACGGGAAGGAGATTTGCCGGAACTTCAATGGCCGCCGGGGGTGCACCCTCCAAGGGTGCAGGTTTTCACACGTGTGCCTGAAGTGCTTCCGAGATCACCCCGAGCACACTCACGCCTAGCAACCAGACGTCTCTAACCCGCTTGCTAACAAAATCACGATCTGGGAACGATTATTGTGTTCAGATAGCGACAAATGTTTCATTCTAAACGGCATAAAGAATGGTTTCGACATCGTAAACACCAAAACCCAGTCTATTGAACCTTCCGAAGCCCCAAATAGTCGATCTGCGGAACTCACATACAGAGACTTAGTCGAAACAGAGATAAAGAAAGAACTCTCCCTGGGAAGATACAAAATTGCTCTTGAAAAACCGGTAATAATCTCCCCGATATCAGCCGTGCCTAAGGACAAAGACGGTATCCGCCTCATTCATGATTGTTCCAAACCGGAGGGAAACTCAGTCAACAGCTTCGCCTGCCCGGACAAGCACAAATTTACGTCTGTGGACACTGCGGTCAGCTTGACCAAGCAAGGGTCATTCATGGCCAAGGTGGACATTAAATCGGCATATAGGCACGTGCCCTTAAGCGCATTTTCACAGCAGTTTACAGGTTTGAAATGGAAATTCAAGGGCGATAAACAGCACACATTCCTGGTAGACACTAGACTCCCCTTTGGTGCGTCCCTCAGTGTCGGCATCTTTCACCGCATAACACAGAGTGTGTGCCGCATGCTTTGCCGGAAAGGTATTAAGGCGGTGATCTGCTACCTTGACGACTTCTTTATCACTGCGGACACCTGCGAAGATGCCCAGTCAGCGATGGACTATCTCCTTGACACCCTCATCTCCCTCGGCTTCACCATTAATTGGAGCAAATGCGTCTACCCGACTCAGTGCCTCACGTTTCTGGGTGTGTTAATCGACACCATTAACTGCAAACTCTCCATCCCCTCCGATAAACTAGAGGATACGCAAAACACCTTACGCGAATGGTCCGTTTGCGAGCACAAACGCTTTACCAAACGGGACATCCAGAGCTTGCTTGGGAAACTAAACTGGGTCGCCCGAGTAGTTCGTGTCATACGCCCAGCAATGCGCCGCCTCATCTCGCTGATGACGTCACTGCGCCGCCCCCACTTCCGCGTCCGTATTTCCGCTGATACACGCCGCGATATCGCTATGCTAAATCGCTTATGCAGCTCATTCAACGGCACGTGCCATTTCATTCTCGAAAGGTCTTTGCCCGATCCTGCATACATCGTGACGGACAGCAGCTCTGCCGCTGCTGGAGCAGCCCTGGTCCGCGGGACCCTCGCTTTAGACTGGCTCTATTGCAATTGGCACGTCGATGCTCCGCCCCTCGAAAAACACCACATTAATGTTAAAGAGCTGGCCGCTGTACACCTTGCCCTGAAACGCTGGAAGACCATCTATACAGGACGGAAAGTGAGGGTATTCACCGACAATATGGTCACGCTCCATGCCCTCAATAACGGCTCTATACGGAACATTGCGGCATCGGATATTCTTATTGATATCATGTTAATATGTCTTAAGTATAATATAAGTATTAACGCGTCGTTCGTAAACACGCGGGAGAATAAACTAGCTGACAGCCTATCAAGATTGAGCAATTTAACGCACGCCACCTACGCATTCGCGCACGTGCCAGTATCTGACCTTCGTAATCACATGTCTCACGCCACAATGCGCTTCCTGTTTCAGGAGTGGTCAGGGAAACAGCGCTGCTGGATATGGAGGTAGAACAGCTGCGTTCGGCTGCTTATTCCGACAACACCCATGCCGCCTACTCCACCCACATCAAGGCTTTCCTCTCATTTTGCGCGTTTTTTCGCTGTCGACCTGTCCCCGCTGACACAGACACCCTGTTACGCTACGCGTGTTTCCTGGGCCGCACCCTAAAGCCTCACTCCGTCAGGTGCTACCTGTCCGCGATCCGCTTCTTACATTTGGAATACGACCACCCGAATCCGACGGAGGACAATTACCGCCTTAAGACACTACTTAAAGGTTTAGAGGCCAAACGCGGCAGCCCACCAAAGAAAAAACTCGCGTTGTCACTGGATATTCTAGCTCAATTCCTCCACGTACTGGACCTCGACCGGTCACTTGACATGTGCTTCTGGGCGGCTTGCTTGGTTGGGTTTTTCACTTTCTTCAGGAAATCCACCCTACTCACGCGTTCACAGGATAGTCACGACTGCCGCAGAGACTTATGCCGTCGCGACGTGACCTTCCTCGCCGACGGGGCCCTCGTTCATGTCAAACACACGAAGACCATGCGGAACTTTTGCCATCAACTGGTCGTCCCACTGCCCCGTATCCCCGACTCCCCACTTTGCCCAGTTTATGCCCTAGGTCGCCTTCTGACCACGACCAAGTCCCCTGAGGACTCCCCTTTGTTCTCATTTAGGCGCGAAGGCGCCCTGGCCACACTCTCCCATGCGATTTTCGGCGCGTTGCTCAGGCGGAACCTCCAGAGTATCGGACTGGATGACACCCAGTTCAGCGGCCATAGCCTCCGCCGAGCTGGGGCCAGCTTCGCCCTGGCATGTGGTCTCCCCTCTGAGGTCATCAAATCACAGGGAGACTGGAAATCGGACGCCTACCTCCGATACACGGACGTCCCTCTCGGCTTGCGCCTGGAATGCTCCCGTGTCCTTGGAAGAAATGCCGCAAAAATTCCAATCAACCCCAAGAATACTTAATCTACAATACTTTTCGGTTTGGGTAGTTTGGGACAAAGTTATGTTCAACACCTACTTAAGGTTTTGAAATTGTTGCTATGTTTTGTTGCTATTCGCGAACTTTATGCCATTAAAGAAATGACTACCCAAACCAGTCTTTGTTTTATTTAGCAGCGTGTTAGAGACAAGAAAAAAAAAAAAAGAGCGCGCCTAGCATAATCGAACCGTGATTTAATTGCTAATGTTACAAGGCGGGCGCCAAAGAAGTTTTAATACCATAAATAATCTGATTATTTACATTTAAAACGGGCGAGTGGCGTGTAACTCTGCCTGCCCACCTTCACAGTTAATTCTTGTCTAAACACTTGGCGTCTCCGCCGAGTGGTTGCTAATCTCACTGGTCATCTCTTGATTCTTATCTAAACACTGGGCGTCTCTGGCAGTTTACTAGCCATCTCCTAATTGTTGTTTAAACACTGGGCGTCTTCGCCGTCGAAATATTGTTTGTTAAATGTCGCTGACCATCTGTTACTCTTGTCAGTACGGATTAATGCGTGTGTTTTAAAAAGGGGCTTCCTTTCTCTCCTTTCTCATTCGCAATCTGCAAGCGCAGCATTAACAGCTTTTAGCAGAGAAAACTACCATCGCATCTGCAAGCGCAAAAAAACAACAGTTTTTGAAAAAGAAAAACCCGCCACCCACCCCTGTCCCCTTACATTTTAAGGTTTTTTGTCTTATTGGTAGTATGTGTAGTGGACAAAGTTATGTTCAACACCTACTTAAGGTTTTGAAATTGTTGCTATGTTTTGTTGCTATTCGCGAACTTTATGCCATTAAAGAAATGACTACCCAAACCAGTCTTTGTTTTATTTAGCAGCGTGTTAGAGACAAGAAAAAAAAAAAAAGAGCGCGCCTAGCATAATCGAACCGTGATTTAATTGCTAATGTTACAAGGCGGGCGCCAAAGAAGTTTTAATCGCAAACTAGTTAACATCTAGTATTGTCAAAAATCGGAACCCCATTTATTAATCTATTAATCAAGCCCCCGAGAGGCCCTGGGCATTTATTTAATCGACTTGATTGGCTGCAGTATGAGAAGTCAGTAGCTTTCATTTTGATTGAAACACCTGTCTCGAGAAATGAACTGCTCCATGCAGTTCTTCAGATATCAGGTAAACCGCAAAAGTAAACGTTTTGCGCTAAAGCTTTCTGCTCTGCACATAAGGTACATACTGTGTGCATAAGGCACACCATGTGTTCATAAGATACATACTGTGTGCATAAGGTACACAATGTGTACATGAGGTACATACTGTGTACATAATGTACATATTTTGTACTTGAGATGCATACTGTATACATGAAAGTACATACTGTGTACATAAAGTGCCTATTGTGCACATAAGGTACATGCTGTGTACAGAAGGTACACAATGTGTTCATAAGGTACATGGTGTGTACATAAGGTACATATTGTGTATATAAGGTACAAATTGCGTACATCAGTTACATATTGGGTACCGGGCTAGTATTCTCGAAATCTTACATTTAAGCAAAAAATCCTTCCAGAATATAGTCGAGCAAAAAACTGGTAATTTATCTCCAATCTGAGATCACTTGCATTGACGAAAAGTTCCTTGACTTGCGGACTCCGAAAATACGGGGCCTGTTATTTATTCGCATGCAGGTCCAGAATGCTGGGATGTATGCTTCGCTACGTGTAGACGGGGCCGAAAGCAGTCTCCCATTAATATCCAGACAGCGTCCACCAATCACACCGCCTTCCCAGCCTTGACCTTGAAGGGCTGGGATCAAGGCCACGATATGAAACTCTCTAACAACGGACATACCGGTAAGATATTTAATTTTCAAAAGATATTTGTTAGCAATTCACGAAGCATCTTGTTTGGTTACCGATATGTCCCAGTTTTCCAGATATATCTTTTAAATGCGGTGTAAACGTGGAAAGAGCTTGGGGCGCTTTGAGAATCCCATTTTCATATTTAGCGAACATTTTGGATGGGGGTATGCCTCTAAGTAATTAATGCCTCAGAGTGAACTTATCTTTAAAGCTTTAAGGATATTTCACACTAAGGTGTATCAAATAAGATGTCTCCAAGTGGCCGCAATCACAGCAGCGTACGTTATACAAAACTTTGGGGGGGGCGTAGGGGGTGCACTCATGAAGCAGTTGGTTAACATGCGTGTCCATGACTTTTTAAAACAACCCCTAAGCGCGGAGTTCTAAGTTTGAAAAAATACTCCCTTTTTAAATCAAATACGGAGTGCAGCTTTGAAAGAACCACTTTTTTGTGGGAAACGCGGGGTACTGAATGACAATTATTTCCACCTTTTTAAAACCAAATTGGCAATCCGCACGAACTGCGCCTGACCTCAAAATTACCCACCTTTCTTTATCATGGCAGGGTAAGAAGTGTCTCGTCTTTTTGTTTATTTACAGCTAAAGTGAAGCTGGAAAAGGATGCCTATTTGGTGAGCGGTATGGGCTTGGACGGTACTTATGTGGCCGAACAGTTTCACTTTCACTGGGGCGCAAGCACAAACAGAGGCTCAGAACACACCATTGGTGAGTATCATAGGCAGGGTTGAAATTTCGCGGTCGCCCGGTCGCCCGTGGCGATCAACTTTTGGCTCGGGCGACCAACTTTTTCGAGTTGCTCGCCCGAGTGGCGACTAACTTTTTTCTGAGTATTTTCAGGTAAATGCTGTTGAGCTCATTGGCAGATAATTATGTGATGGCAGAGGAGCTAGATACAGCACCTGAAAGTAGTCACCTGAGCGGTGGAGAGGATGAGGAATGTGACAGCGGTTTAGATTGCAGACTTTGAGATGTCCGAAGAGAAAGTCACAAAACTGATGGAACAGTACTAGACAAAACATTTTCTGCAGCTCCTGTTCCCAGTTTATCTGAACACATTTTTCGTGTTGAACTAGATAATTTTCTGCAGTTGCTGTTGCCGGTTTATCCGAAGACCTTATTTTTCATCTAGAACTACCAGACAGTTCCTTTCTCCAGTAGCTGTTCCCGGTTTATCCGAAGACGTTATTTTTCACTTTACATTGTTAGAAAGCGTTCAAGTAGAAAGCGACAAATTTGTTTAATTGGTATCATTTTGTTTTGCGTGACCGAGTAACTACAAATTATGGATACTTAAGACACCTATTTGTTGTTGATTTTTTATGTGGGGCGGGCTAGACAAATTTTGCAAAAATTGCGCCGGGCGACTAACTTTTGTACGAATTCTCAACCCTGATCATAGGTGATATTAGTCCGGTGGAGGTTGGGTGAGGTAGGGGGGGGGGACATTTGATAGTATGTGTGTTACTCTGGGTGTCCGAAGGGTAGTAACTTTGAGACCAACACATCCTCGTTGAGTGTCAGTTGTGGTAAAAAAAGTGTGGGGGGGGGGGGGCGATAATTTTCATGCAGTGTTCATTCAGTATTTCTTCCGGAATTGTCCTCCACATTTAGTTGAAAAGGGGGGGGGGGCAATATTTTCACCTTACATTTTCACCTTATATTAGATGAATTGTTCCTCTAAGATGTGGTCTGAGCTTCCCTAAATTTAGTAAAAAAACATACTAAATTTTTCCTTCTATGGTGCAATTGTGAACCATTGTGAAACAATTTTTGTCTTACGTTTTGTGTTATAATGAAGCTATTGTTGGTCTAGCTGTAGCTTTTGAAGCGTGCACATTCTTATCTTTCCATTCTTGTCTAATACATATTTTTCCTAACACGTGGCAGATGGCGTGTCTGCACCTTTGGAACTACATATTGTGACGCACTCTGACTCGTTTGATGACGTCGGTGGAGCAGTGGGTGAGGAAGGTGGGATAGCTGTACTCGGCATCCAGTTCCATGTGAGTTTTTCTTTTAAATATAATGCTGGATAGAGCAAATGTATTAAAAAAATCACCATCAGTATCATCAGTTCATGTAGTATTAATTCATCATAATCATCATAATCATCATCATAATCATCATAATCATCATCATAATCATCATCATCATCATCATCATCATCATCATCATCATCATCATCATCATCATCATCATCATCATCATCATCATCACCATAATCATAATCATCATCATCATCATCATCATCATATTATTATTATTATTATTATTATTATTATTATTATTATTATTTTTATAATTATTATTATTATTATTATTGTTAGTATTGTTATTATTGTTATTATTATTATTAGTTTTATTATTATTATTATTATTATTATTATTATTATTATTATTATTATGGTGCATTTTTACAGATATCACGCACGGACAACGCTGCTTTGGACGCTATCGCATCTAGTCTCCCCGCGGTCTCTAATGTAGGTAAGGGTATGAAAACTAATTCCCGGAAGTCCCCGAAGGCTGCTGCTGTCATTCGGCATTGCTTCGGGAGGCGTTGCTATGAACCATTTGATCGAACTACCTTGGAGGTTGGTTATTGGACAACAACGTTCTGAAAAAGGATTATCTCTATTGGGTTGCGTTGATTTTGACAAATAGATAATTATTCCTAATTTTTTCCTAGTAAAGACATGACTTGTTATTTTGTTTTCATTAGCGCTCCATCGACTGACCCGGAAGTAGGATCACAGTAAAATGAAAGGATTTGCTTCAACAGTGATTCATGAATTCTTGATAAAAATACGCAGGTTTCTCACCTCAATCGATTTTAAAAATCTAGAATTTAGTGACATGATTTGCAGGAGCGGAAGTGACGTTGGAGAAGCAGGTGCTGGCCGAGTTCTTGCCTTCCGACACGGCAGGTTTCTATCGTTACGAGGGCAGCCTGACCACCCCAGGGTGTGCGGAGGGTGTTGTCTGGACCGTATTCAAAGAATCGCTTCCCGTATCCTGGAAGCAACTGCGGGTAGGTTTTTAAGCGAACTTTTCGCATGGTGCGGCAGGTAGGGGCTATTTAAATTTGAAGTGAATGGGTGCCATCACAATTTTTCCGCACCAGGGAAGGGGTGGGGGGGGGGGGCAAGATGTCCGAAATTATTGTGTAAGTAGCGGCTTCAATCGTTAAGAAACAGCTCCATCCCGTTGGACGGTTCATTTACAAGCCTTGCAAGCCTGCCCGAATCCAATAATATCTCCCAGACCCGTGATCTATCCCCATATTACAAATTGCTAGGAGCGCATAATTTGTGATTTTCTTATAGTTATTAACATTCGACAAGACGAAGACTTGCAAAGAGTTATACGCTTTAGTATTAGGGTACCCGTGAGATTTTATTTTTTTTAAATTTTTACATTTGGCCCGTCATTTTGTGCACAGTTTGCTATAACTTCACATCTCAGGCCTGCTGTAAACAGAAATAATTACATGTGTGTGCATGCAACATAGCTCGAGATCAGTTGAACTAGCCTGCAGCGGATTATTAGACTAATCAAAAATTAATAGACTTTACATTAATAGCGTGCATTTCTGTGTGCATCATTTTAATAAAATATTATATGTATAAATCGTTAATTGTCATAAAGTTTTCGATGTAGTTTTTGGATGCTACTCATCGAATTTCAAGTTATAACGGTCAACATGTAAAACAGAAGCTTCGAAAGTCTTTAAAAAATCACACACTCGAGAGTGGTTGGATGGAGGGGTGGGGGGTCTGCACCAAGCATGTTAAACGCACGCTTATATGCAGGTCAGTTTTTAGCAGGATACATGGTTATGAAAAGTGAATTATCCTTTTAGAACGGGATCGCACAAAATCAGAATTAAAAAATAGAAATTTTAGTTTTTTTTTTTAATTTTAATTTTGGCCAAGTGCTTACCGATTTGACTTTCGTCAAATCGTGCTCCTCGTTTCTTATAGATTTTTGCATGAATAACCTAAAGTGAACTTTTTTATGGAAAGATATACAAGGTTATTATTTTGAAACTTTAATTTTAAAAGTCACCGTAGTTTTATGTTTATGTTCTATTTTTATGTTCTATGTTTATGTTCCATGTACCGTGTTTATGTTCTATGTGTGAAGGCGTTCAGGAGTAAACTACTGTCTTCTGATGGTTCCATATTATGCCATAACTACCGCCCGGTACAACCGCTCTACGGACGAATTGTCTACCGCAGCACGCCTTAGTGTCATCAACAACAGATTCTGATGGTCTCCAAAATAAATTTATGCAGCTGGAGATATTCCTGTATATATTATCGCTAATAAATTTATGGGAAATAAAGTAGAACGTTTTCTTGAGTTCAAGTCTTTAATCCTGTGTTACATGAAGACATAAAATCCTGAGCGAAACTACAAGGTATTTTTCATGAATAATTTTCACGATAAAAACAGTTAAAAACGAAAAAAATATCTTGTCACTTCAGATTAAAAAAATAATATAAAAAATGTAGCTATTATATTGCATTTTGTGGAGAATGAGATTAGAAGTGAATTGCGCACAAATTGTATCATGTTGAGACAGAACACAGTTCATATTCAAAATTGCATGAAAAACGGAAAACAGGTCCTTTTCCCTGCCTCCCCCCGATCCCCCAGTGCTTCCACCCGCCCCCCCCCCCTGGTTGTTTTCCCCCAGGACCTTTCACATCCAAGCCAACATTTTTTTTTAGAAATTGTGAAATATTTTAAAAATTAAATTACATTACGAGGGGAGGGGGGAGAGGAGGAAGCAGCCGGGGTGCGGGGGTGGAGGGAAGGGTGGAGCTAGACACTTTATTAGCATGTTCAGTAGCAGGTGAGAAGTATAATGGTTTGTGTACATGAAGGCTGTATGCCTAAATATGATCTATTTATGGTTCATATTTTTTCTGCACCTTAACTAAATGTAAAATGGCATTTGTTAAAATAACTGCAGGTGTTTTAAAGACACTCGCATTCAGGTTTAGATTGAAAAAAAAAAAAAACACTACTGCAGAGTTATAGGAAATAAAGTGAAATAAAAGAAAATGACATATATACGGCTATGTTTTCAAGTAGAATTTGCACTATTAGCAATTTAGCAGTCACAACAATGGGAAAATGCGTTATAAAATCAAAACATAATATAAACATAATCCTTGTGTGGTGGGCGAGGGGTAAAGGCCAAACACACGGGCAGGGAGAGGAGGGGCAGGGGTGGGGGTACACATTTTTTAAGGGGAGGGGAGGGTGTGGTTGCGTCGCCTTGACCATCTGCTCCTGTGTTCACAAAAATTAACTGCACAATTAACTGTACGCATAGAAGAGAAAATCGGTCTTCCCCGTTATATCACGAAAACAATTTTATGTGGATTTTTCTATGTTTAACATGTTAAATTTATTAAGTTACTTTCGGATGCTCTAATTGCCAACGCAGTAGTTAACTTATCCATTAACTGCACAGTTAACGTTTGTGAGTAATGCCACTGGGATTTTCAAAGAAAGCTGGTGGACATCTTCCAACAATGATGCGTCCCTTTCACAAGTAACCAATAAACTGCTAGCACAACTTCCATAAGAACATGATTATTGGTATAAGAATGACAGTTATACAGAAATAAGTGATACTAAGGGGTTAATCGGTTTGCATGTGCTATCACGAACAGACTATTTAAGAACACTACATGAATTGCACACAAAACCGGAAAATACAAATCTAAATCAGAGATTGCAGAATGTAAACATGTACATATTTACATACAAAACATATCTTACAGTTTCTGTAGAAGACAGTAATCATCACTTCTTTAAACAAAAGAAAAGAACACCCGAAGGATTAAAAAAGGCCAATTTTCAGGTACAGGATTAATAAAAAATCTAGAAACACTAAAGTCTGATATTCCAAGGTTCATTGTGAACTTTCAGACATTACAGATTTCTCTCTGAAATACTACAGTACCGTTAATTATAGTACTGATATATAAGTACAGTTAAGCCCGGGATAGGATCACTTTTCTTGTTATTATTCAATATATATACAGGGTTCGCGCTGGGTTCTCAGGAAAGTGTGACTCAGTTTGGTACAGAAAGACTCGGTGGGTTCAAAAAAATTGAGTCATTTCGTAAAAAATGCCCAAAAAGTGGACAAAAACCCCGCCAACGCGAACCCTGTATATATATATATATATATATATATATATATATATATATATATATATATATATATATATATATATATATATATATATATATATATATATATATATAAAATAGAACTCTTCGAATTCGAACATCCTGAATATGAGACCACTTTATCTCATTCCAAGTAGTAATCCTTTTCACAGGGTTCCACTACAGTTGCTACATACATGCGGAATTCAAGACATAAAAACATAAGAATATGTATGGAAAAAGCCCTCGGAAATACTAAACGAGAAAAAAATGTCACTCTATGATGAGACCTTAACTGATGCTGCAGCAGTCCACATCCATTCGTAACTTGGTGATTAAATCCCAGCGCGTCCATTGGTCGCTCTTAGTTATACGCACAGAGAGGGGCGACCCGTCAAATTGCGAAGCGCCATCTTTCTACCCGCGCCTTCGTGTTCAACAGCGGCTCTACACATTCTTCAAGACCTTCCAGGGCCGATAACTGGAGGGGGTGGGGGGCGGTGCTGGGGTGTCGTCAAACAAGGCGATAATTGGAGAGGGTGGGGCGGGGCTGGGGTGTCGTCAAACAAGGCGATAATTGGAGAGAACAAGGCGATAATTGGAGAGAGTGGGGCGGAGTTGGGGGTGTCCTCAAACAAGGCGATAATTGGAGAGGGTGGGGGCGGTGCTGGGGTGTCGTCAAACAAGGCGATAATTGGAGAGAACAAGGCGATAATTGGAGAGAGTGGGGCGGAGTTGGGGGTGTCCTCAAACAAGGCGATAATTGGAGAGGGTGGGGGCGGTGCTGGGGTGTCGTCAAACAAGGCGATAATTGGAGAGAACAAGGCGATAATTGGAGAGAATCGGGGGCGGAGTTGGGGGTGTCCTCAAACAAGGCGATAATTGGAGAGGGTGGGGGCGGAAGGTTGGGGGTGTCCTCAAACAAGGCAATCCACATTTCCGAAGCAGAGTCTCACTCGTAAAATATAGACAGCCTCCTTCTATTGTTTTTACGCCTTTTTTAGGAATTAAAATATTTGGGACAGGTCAGGTACTTAGGGGTTAAAAGGTCAGAGCAACAGATATGATTTGCTAAAAGAAAAATGTGCGTAATATTCATTTGCATTATTGCAGTTTTTTGGAGGGGGGGGGGGGTGCAGGGCGCGTGGTGCAGGGCGTGTTGTGACGAAATTTCTGCATAAAATGGTGGTTTTTCGCGTCGTTTTTTTTTTTATATTTTATCCTTAAAGAGAAGGAAAATCCTTAAGCGAATAGAAGAAACGCCTCTGAGTCACTCTTATCTAATTAATCTATAGGACCAGTTAATAAGATCAGTCAGTGGCGTTACTAAGATATTTCCAAACCGTTTGACGTCACCAAACCCAGCAAGAGACCAACGAGATTTCCCAACTTTGATAAAAATAGGCATTTGATCATTTTCGTATGCTGTTAGATTATAACGTGCTCTGCTGAATTGCAAACAAAGCATGTTTTCCACGCATGGCTCTGTTATCACCTGACCGATGAATGGTTTCAGTTTCGTTTTCCCTTGTATTGTTTGCATTGCTGTTGAAATAACCACTTGGGGTTTTTCATGCCTCGCTTGGCTAAAACCGTACTTATTCAGTAAACACGGAAAGATACGGGAAGTCAGAGCTACTTCCGGTCTCTGGATTCGGAGCAGGGAATAATCGAGAGCTCCGGTAAAGTGTTCCACTGTGCCAAAATCAGCCTTGAACCATTTCTTCGCTTTATTCGCCGAACCAAGTTGTACAATAACCTAAAACAAGAGATAGTGTGAATTTCTTTAGTTAATCCTAAGCAAACCGTAGCATGAACGCTCACGGGATTTGTTTCGTTTAGCTGCGTAATGACGTAATGACGTAACGCCGAAGAGTAAGGTCATGTTCTGGTGCACTGTGCAAAAGCTAATCCTTTGCAAATTCACAGAAGGCCCGCGTGTAACCCTATCATGATTAGTTAAGCCGGGTTAAGGGGAGAGGGGGGATTCTCACTCTGAATCTTAGTCCCAAGGTTGCAGAACGTTATCTTTTTTGGTGTCGGAAGCGACTTAGTTGTATGTACCTGAGAAGCTCCGTATAGATGTCTGTCTGTCGTTAGTATGTATGTATGTATGTATGTATGTATGTACGTATGTATGTATGTATGCAAGTCTTCTTTTATTTTGTGCATTTTACAATTTCAGCTACAGAACAGTATGACGAAAATTCTGTTACCGGTTGTTCGACATTCGACAGCACTAACCTTGTTGACGTTTATGTCTTTCCAACAGTGTGTGGGGGTGAGGATGTGTTTAATGCCTACTCTCACACCTCTGCATAAACGATTCATTTTTTCGTCGTAGATCGTCACCACCCATTGCAGGGGTTCTTCTTTGTAATGTCTGCAAATCACATACCAGAATAACAGAAACAGTAATTTAAGATAAAACAATTCAACGTTGATCTAACACAGTGCACAGAGTTACAAGGGTGCATTATGAAAGGGGCTGTGATACTTTTTTTCAAAATAATATAAACTAAAATCTCTAATAAGGATGGTTAGTCCAGTACTAATAGTAATAATAAGAATAATAATAATAGTTATAGTAATAATACTAATACTGATACTAATAATACTAGTAATACTTGTAATACTAAGAACACTACTACTACTACTACTACTACTACTACTACTACTACTACTACTACTAATTAATAGTGAATAATAATATAGTAATAATAATAATTAACATAATAATTAATAATTAACAATAATAACAATAATAATAATAATAATAATAATAATAATAATAATAATAATAATAATAATAATAATAATAATAATAATAATAATAATAATAATAATAATAATAATAATAATAATAAAGAAGCAATGTTGGTGGTGGGTCTTTTTATTTTTAAAGCGCGCCAATGTTGTTGCCCTTGAAGATAATCGTTCCAGGAAGTGGAAGGCACCGGCTGGCTCTGAAATCTTTTGACAAGGAAACGATTCCGCTCTAGTTATTTAAATATAGAGTCAGCTTCCAAAACAATGCACCAGATATTTGTAGCTATTATCATATTTTATAAGTAATTTTATACCATACTATCTGATTTCTACCTGCTTTCATTGGAGTGGAAATCCAAGGAACGGTAAATTGGTGAAAAGCTGCAACCAAGCTGTTTACTTTCTGTGTTTTGGTCAGCCATCATAAGGTTGTCCACGGCGTCACGTGACGCATCCTGTGTCTCATTCGTGCACACCATGAGGTCATGCTCAAGGCGGTTTATCTGTATCGTCCAAAAATGTTCACATTTATTTGATTGTTTCTGAGAGATAGAGAGAGAGACAGAGAGAGAGAGAGAGAGAGAGAGAGAGAGAGAGAGAGAGAGAGAGAGAGAGAGAGAGGGAGAGAGAGAGGGAGAGGCAGAGATTGAGTAAGCAGTGAGTGAGAGCAAGATGGGGAGGTCGTCACTGAGTGAGTGGGTGAGTGTGTGTGCGTGAGAGAGAGAGAGAGAGAGAGAGAGAGAGAGAGAGAGAGAGAGAGAGAGAGAGAGAGAGAGAGAGAGATCGTGATTTGATCTCTGAAATCATGTGCGGCTGAGACCTGAGCATAAGACCACTAGGGCTGTTACGATTGATTTAGAATGGTCCCATCGAAAGGGTTCCTCTGTGAGACTTTAATTTTATAGCTTTTCAAATAGCTACAAGAAAAAAAAAGAACGAAATCAACAAATACATATCTCCTCTCCTTATTTCTCTTTGGTGTAGTTTTTCTTTCTTTTTTTTTTTTTTTTTTTTTTTTTTTTTGCTGGAACTTGGAATAAAAAATACTATGCTTAAAAAAATATCTGCACATTTGGTTTCATCATGAGTGACTGAAAACAAAATTTCATCGCAAAAATTGCTATAATTTTGAAATAGCTCGATAACCATTTAACAACAAATTGGAATTGATATTGTTTTATTTTTCGACTGCCAACGCCAAAGGCAGGATCCAAGATTTTCGGCGGTTTAAGTGGTGTGACCTGAGTTTTTGCGCCGAATTCCATGATTTTCCGGTATCTTTAAACAATAAATAAAACAAACAAATCCGAATAGGAGGCAGTGAGGAAGTGAGGACTTCAAATCTGCTACATTGAAGCCAATGAAATTGACCGCAACACGCTGTGCGTTTGTATAAAATGTTTTGCATCCTTGAGCGAAAGGAAGTTGTTGCTTTGGAAGCATTGAAACCTATTTTGGTTGATCCTTTTCCTACCTACCCTTTCCCCAGTGAGGTGTGTTGGTTGTTTACATTCAATCTCTTCTTTTCCCACCAGCACAGCCTTGTGGTCGAATCCTGTCTTCGAGTCATGTGACCAACCGTCATCCAATATCCAGTCGAGATTGCAGTCACATGACCAAGGGTTGCCATAGAGATGAAGTTTACCTTTATACGCCATGACGTGAGTAATATTTGATGATAACGTCTGAAAAGAATTATCAGCCAAAGAGAGTGAATTCAAAACCCTTTTAGCAAATGTCGGCAGAAGCAAATCTGTCAAATGATTCTGTCCTAAATCCAGGTATCTAAGCTGTACGGCTGCGTCGACGATATCCAGATCCACAGTCTTCAATTTATTCTTTTTAAGGTTCAATGAATTTAGTTTCGGAGTATCTAAGAAGATATCATTATTAAAGAAGGAGATCTCGTTGTTCTGGAGACTGAGATCCTCGATCCAGGTTAGTCCATAGAAGACGTCATCTTCCAGAGATTCAAGCAGGTTACTTCCAAGGTTCATATGACGCAACGAATTAAGCTTTCTAAATATAGCCGGGCGTAAGTAAGGAATTTGATTACTGCTAAGAATCAGAGTATTTAATTTGTTCATCATGGTGAAGGTATGATCATCAATTAAGTCGATCTTGTTGTGGCCGAGATTTAACATTTTTAAGTAACAGAGTCCGTTAAATGATTTGCCCGTCAGAGCTGCAATCTCGTTGAAATTTAAGTAAAGCCATGTGAGTTTAGAGAAATTTGGAGCAACGCTAACAGCAAAACCGTCTTCTTCGATGTTTGAAATTTGATTGTGATCAAGACGAAGCAGTCTTAGTTCAAGGAGTCCAAAGAAATTCCGATGGTGAATAGTTTGAATAAAATTGTTGCTTAAATCAAGTTTCTCCAAGCGTTGGAAATTTTCGAACACTTTGGGCGAGACGCCTTTTATTTTGTTATGTGATAAAGTGAGCGTTGTTAAATCTAACAATCCGTTGAAAAGGTTGATTGAGATGTAATCAATGCTGTTATAATCTAAATGAAGATCTTTGAGGGAAGTCAGGTTAGTGAATGACCCATCTTCGACGAAAGAGATATTGTTGTGTTGCAGGCGTAGGTGCATCAAGTTCTCCAGACCCGCGAAAGATGTTTGGGTTATCTCCCGTATCTGGTTTTTATCTAAGTTAATATGTGTCAGATTACCTCCCAGAGGGGAAAAGGCATGTGCTGGTATGTGGTAGAATTGATTTCCCCTTAAAAACAATTTCTGGAGTGAAGATAAATTCAGAAACCATTCTTCCTTTAAACTATTTAAATTGTTGTACGATAAATCTAAATTGCGAAGTAGTTCGTTGTTTTTGAAAATATCCGCAGGTAAATCCGTGAGCAGATTGTACGACAGATCCAGATACTCCAGATAAATTAAATCGGCGAATGTCCGTGAGTGAAAGGAAGCCAGTCTATTCTTTGCTAAGGTAACTTTACGCAGCTGCCGGAGTCCCAGGAACGTTGTTTTAAGTACGCTTTTCAGGTGGTTCTCGGATAGGTCAATTTCAAGGATGTCCTTGAGGCTATGAAATGCCCCCACAGAGAGAAGCCGAAGGCGATTGTTGCGAATGTGTAGGTATCTTAGTTTCTCCAGCATCGTGAAGTCGGTCGGGTGCAACACCTGGTTGAAAAAAGTAAAAAATTCAAACATTCTTTTAAAGAATATACAGGATTGATTAGTACACACGTTGCGCTTAATCGTTGTAATTTCGAATCAATGAGATAAACAATCATTGAAAGCTCTCGACCATTTATTGTGAGGTTACCCTGGAAACCGGGTGTCCAAATCACTTTCAAGAAAAAGACTACCACGGTGTAAACGCCATCGAAAGACACACGGAATTAGGACCGCCAGAACTAAATTTGTCCAATTGCAAATGGTCCTATTTACTAAAAGCAATCGTCCAGTTTTTGAGGTGGGTGTGTTGCGGAATGGTCCTATCCTGGAGGGGATGTAGGAAAAAATGGCACCGACAAAAATGGCACCGGCAAAAATGGCACTGGAAAAATGGCACTTTGAAACTTACGGAAAAAATGGCACTTTTATTTTCCATCACATGTATATTAAACCCTGAATAAAAAAAATAGAATTTCAGTTAAAAAAGAATCATTTCATATATCAATGACCAATTTTTTAAAGTTATACAAACAACTCGATACAATTTACGTTAGCACGTGATGATTTTTTACGCAACGTTTTGTCTATGGAAATGTGTAATAAGTATTACTCACTGGGGTTCCTTTATGGTCCTTTAGCCTTACCCTGAACGTTTCCCGGACGCATCCGCAGGGTTCCTTTCCCCTTACCTCTGAACATTTCTTTGATATATTTCTTATAAACACGCATGTATATATCGCAGTGTTTTACTCAGAAATGCTAAAATTTTATGGTGAACAGTTAAAATGGAAATAATTCAGTGAAAACTTAAATCATATAAATCGTACGTAGTATACTTGAAGAGAACATTTTTATCTAAACTATGGACCTCGTAATAAATAAATGATAAATGAAAATTAAGTGAAATTTAATTTATAATTTTATGTCAAATATGCAATAGGCAAAACTTTTCTATTGCTGAAGTATGAAGTGAAGAAAATAAAATATTAGAAAATGTTAGAAACAAAGGTGCCATTTTTCCGTTGTTTCAAAAGTGCAATTTTTACGGTGCTATTTTTCCCGGTGCCATTTTTTCCGGTGCCAATTTTCCAGTGACATTTTTTCCTGTGCCATTTTTTCGGTGCCATTTTTCCGGACACCCCAGGAGAGAGGGGGGGGGGGCTGGTTCCCTGCATTTTTGCTTGTCACTTCAATGAAGAAATTACGAGCACAGCTTTTTTTTTAGCTTAACCATCGATTAAAACATAGCTGTCACTTGTTAAGAAGAAGAAAAGAAAAGAACAAAAAGAAAAAGAAGAGAAAACAATATAAGAATCATTGGAAGAAGAACGACAAAAGAAAATGCAGAAGAGCGAAGAAGAAAGATAAGACAATAACAGCTAACGTAAACATCAAACAACAGTGTTAGCGGCTTTCAGAGCGCTCACTCGCCTTGATTCTGTTACCTTCCACCCACAGTCGCTTCATGCCCGCAGACGGAATAACGTTCAGTTTCGACACCGACGTAATCTGGTTGAGGTTGACGTGGGACATACGGTTGCTAGGGTCGTCGTCACGTACGCCCTGGTCGTTAAGGAAAGCCTCTTCCTCCTGATATTCCCACGTCTCGCGTAGCTTGCCGTATATGGTCACTTTGCTGACGCCTATAAATAGAACGTAAAAAGTGACAATTGTTGTGTGCTGCGTTACACTTAAGGTCGCTATGTCGCAGTTGTCTCGAGATTTCCTTGACATCTTTATATTTAGAAAGAAAATAATGAACCACATATAAAAGAAACAAACAAACAAACAAACGAACTTATTATTACATCTGGCATCAGTGAGAATTACCTTCACATTAAGGGGCAGAAAATGTTTAACGTGCATCTCCGCCTATACAGAGCACAAAGTTACCGCAACCCCCCCCCCCCGTCCCCCCGCCATGACCTACGAAATCAATACATTTGAATTTTAAGTAGGAAACCTTTGGGGTTCAATTTAAGTGGCTTAATTATCGGGTTGGTTCGTTTTGAGGATTTCTTCACCATGGAACGGGACTATGGAAAAGTGGTCCTATTTTGTGGTGGATTTTGCTCTAAATAAATGAAAGCATTTCTTTGGCATAAATGTTTTCTTCAATATATATTCCTTAAATATATATTTTTATCAGTTCCATTGATGTTCGCATTATATACTGACTGGCTTCTGAAGACAAAAAAAAACAAAAACAAAACAAAACAAAAACAAAACAAAAAAAACAAAAAAAAACACAGCACTTTGTGCACTCGTTGTGTTTCCATTTGACAAATTTGTACCTTCAAATCCGAAAAATATCATTGACATAAAAAGATTCTACAAAAAGCTAAGAAAAAAAGGTTCAAAGAAGAGAAAACAGCCGGAATCAATGCCTTCCTTTCTTTTTTATTTTCCCGCTGTGAAAGTATTTTGTAGGAAATTGATCTTTTCCTTAAATTCATCCCGGGATAAAAACATATGAAGAAGAGTTAAAAAGGTGTAGATAAACAGTCCGTGATTCTAAATTTGTATCAGTAATTCAATGCAAAGAGATAGTCAATGATACCCTTATGAACAAGGCATACACTCCTGCCCCTTCCCCTCCAATCCCTCATACGCTGTACATGTAGCCTCTAACGTGCAGTAGCACGATGGAGGGGGGGGGGGGGGGGTGGGGGTAGGGGGAGGGACGAAGAGGGTAACTGCAACATCTATCGAGTTTTGCGTTCATGTAAACATCGAAAGATTGTTGACTTCAAAATTTAAGAAAAAATCAGATAACAGCTTTTTCCATAGTCATGTGACAATAGTCACATGACAATAGTCACATGACGATATCAAGTACGGGTTACACTTTTCTCGAACATATCATACGTGCTTAACTTGCTCTTCACTCCACCCCCCCCCACCTCCGACAATAGAAATCGGCTTCCTTTCAAATGTGTATCTGTTTTAAAATAAAGCTCATAACAAAACAACAGGAGCTGTTAACCTTTGAAATTAGAAAACACAAACTTTTTAACAGTCAGTTGAACTAGAAAACTGAGTTTCTTTCAAACTTTTACACAAGAGCTTGCGCCTATTCTGACGGGATTTAGCCTTTGGAATATAACTATTTCTTCTTAATTATCTTCCATCCTCCGATGATTTAAAATACACTTTTGGACAAAACGGTAGCATTGACGTCATAAAATGAAACTCCACGGGTCAAAATTTTGCACCCTCCTCACACACCAGAAAAAGCCTGGTAATATCAACTTTCTGGAAATATTTTAATGTAAAATAAAAACAGCTACATAATGTCTTACTCTGTTGAATTTATCGACTACTTTCCGTCTAGAAAATAACCCTCTTTCCTATGAGTGTTCTTTCGCATGATTTCGTACCTACTCCCGATTACAGGCCCCTCGCCCTTTGGAGAATGAACACGTTTTATGAAGATCACATCGAATTACAAAAAAGAAGAATATAGAACCAGCAGGCGTGATAGATTTTGATTTACAAAGCTTTATGAAACCCCTCCCCGCCCCTCCCCGCCAGATGCGCGCTTCGTTTCGTTTTTCAAATTGATTTCACTTACCACTCGGAATATAGTCCGGTATGTCCTTGAGCCCCACACAGATCATTTCTCTGCCCTTGAACGGCCTCTTTCTGATTGATCCAGATTTGAACCCGTAGCCTTCTGGCCTGTAGCCGTAGATTAACTTACGCAGACGATACTGGGCAAGCAGACGATGCCAGTAGTGACGCTGTTCGACGCGAGGTGGCGCTGTACAGCGACAGCCAATCGGACAAGGTTCTGGTGATGACGTAGGCGTTGGTGTCACAGACGACGACTGGACAGCTGGAGATGGTGTGACTGACGTCATTAAAACGCCGCTTTCGGGCCAGGGGTCAGTGTGTATGCGGAACGTTTCATTGACATCTGCCTTTTCTGGTATCTCACCGACGGGTATCCTCTCAATTAATTCGGCACTTTCCGTCGTTGTACTGCCATTTACAATCGAATATTTTTCCCCAACAATAGAAGTTGTGTTTTCTTCCAAAATTGTATCCGTATTAAACGGGTTACTGTCCGGCGCTACAGTGACATTATCCGACAAGTTCCAGGATTCTGTGGTTTCCATAAGAACCGACTCCTTCCACTGTGTTGCCATGTTATTATCACCTGAGTAAATGTCCAATGTGAAAGCGATGAAAGCTTTTTGAAACATAAAAATCATCAAGAAATAAGCTCTTTTTTCTGCCATTTTTATCGTATCCTGTCTCAAATATGTCCATAAACTCTAACAGATATCCCTGTAAAGAAAATAAAACTTTAATTTCTTGTCTTAATATTGCTTGCGATATTCGCTAATACATGTTGTCCAATGAACTTGACATTATTTTTTTCACACAATTGTTTTACCAGCTGCAGATTTTTCACTGGCCCTTTGCTAAAAATCAATAAAATGTGACTGGCGATTTCAGCACAACGCTGATCTACCAGGTTTTTGCTGTGGCGTTACAATTTAAATTTTGAGTGCAAGTTGAGCAAACTTCAAATACGCCGCATAGCTCCAGAGAAGCAGGGCCCTTTCATTATTTCTAGCAGTGGGGGTGTTCCTTTACGAGTTTCATTAGTTAAATTTAGCATAAATAAGCAAGGACATGCCACTTGCATTTTCCTGCTTGCGGATGAATTTTGACGTCCAGGGACATTTCACACCAAGGGATTGTCCGAACTATTTTTGTTAGTCCCTATGAGTGATGTTTTATTCTTGAATTAACTCCACCTAAATATTGCTGGCAAAGACTGCTTTACTTGCTATTTATCTGAAGTCTAGCCAAATATTTTTCCCCAAAATAGATAGAACTTAGCCCGGTGTAAAATTAGTAAAAATATAACTTCACTTTTTTAACAAATAAAAAATCTTCATACAAATTTCTTAAAAGTTTTTTTGAGGAGTTTTCATTTCGTATATTTAACAAATCACACCACTGCCCACAGCCTGGCTCAATTTGTGTTTATTTTCTACGCTCAAGCACGTATTAAAAACAGCGTAAAACAACATCGAAATACAAACTTTGTGAAATAACTGTTTCATACGAAAAGTTCAAGCATGGACTTTTGACATACAGCGGAAAGAAGTAGGCTGTTTTTCCCCACATACTTCGTTGAGATTGTTGGTGAACTGTCTCAATGCAGCAGATATTTATCAAAATGGGGGAGTGCATCTCTGAAAGCCATTTGCCTTTTGTGGATGCTGTAACTTTTGTTGTGTTTGATAAGACAAGACAACAAGTTACAAGTTACTATGAAAAGATCAAAATAATAGTAAAAAGATCCCCGAAACCTAAGGCGTTTCATAAAATCAACAGAAAATCAAGCTCTCGAAAATACTTCGAAAGTTACCAGAAATTAGTTCATTTTGTGGTAAGTTTTTGCCATAGTATTGAAATACTGGCGTAAAAATTTTTACAGAATCTTTAACAGAAATTTCAGGATATCTTCCACAACGTTTGACGATAAAAATCCTTTGATTAAAAAATAATATGACTTGATTCACCAAACCTCTCGTTTTGAGATGCCGTGTTTTTTTTTTTTTAAAATTCATTCTTATTTGATAATATAGTGATATCAACAAAGTATCGTATTTATAGTATTATTAACTAAATTCTTATTTTTGTTTTACATTTATTTGAATCAAATAAAGGGTTGACTTTAACGGTTTTGAACTGAGGATATTTTTTTGCAATAATATTTTTTGTATACTTTTGTTTATAAAATTACGGCTGTCAATAATTCTTCCATAATGAGCTTTCACAGATGAGAAAATTGTGCTGAGACATTTGTTAGAGTTGGAATTTGGCAAAGAAATATACCAACATAAACCATTTGATATCGAGTTAAAATTGTGATATCACAAATGTTTTAATGAGAGGGGGTACATTTTCTAGACGGAAAAGTGGTGAAGTCGGGAAATTCAACACAGCAAGACATTCCGTAGTTGTTGTTATTTTACATTGAAATATTTCCAGAAAGTTGATATTACCAGGCTTTTTCTGGTTTGTGACGTCATAAAAGCCAATAAAAAGTAATCTCATTAGTGACAGGAAAAATTCAAAAATTTCCTTTAAAATACCAATTAAGAAAAAAACAACTTAGTGATATGAAAGCTGGAAGGAGTGAAAGCAACAGCAGCATTGACTTTGTTATGTTATTGATGAATGCTCGATTAATTGTGGAATGTCGAAAATGTAGTAACCACAAAGATGTCCTTCAGCCTATGATAGCTAAAATCAAAACCTTGCTAAATTAAAATTTTGAAATTTAAGATGGTTTTCGTCAAAGCTGAAAGCTTCCTTTAACGCAATGGCTTTTTGTTCATTGTATTAAAAATAAAATTTTGGATAATTTAAACTGTCTATTTGGAAAGTTTAACTTATTTATTAACGTATGTTCAATTCAATGGTCTGTTGCATTGTGGGAACTGAGTATTAAGATAAAGTTTTTAAAGAAAGACGGTTTCACAATTTTATTTTCTTTATTTAATCCGGCTGGTCGGGATATATCTAGAGAAAAAGATTGCCGCTTGAATAAC
Source organism: Protula sp. h YS-2021 (assembly GCA_949752745.1). Lineage (NCBI taxonomy): Eukaryota > Metazoa > Annelida > Polychaeta > Sabellida > Serpulidae > Protula > Protula sp. h YS-2021. The sequence continues at coordinate 21,254,172 of OX457032.1, forward strand.
CCATATCAAACAGTTCCCTCCAGGAAGGCTCTTTGGAATGGTACACACCAATGCGCGGAATGGCACGACGGAGTGACGGAATCCGGCTTTCAGTGTAATTAAATAATTAAAATATGACAATAAAATAGTGAAAGCGCTATATTCTGTGTGTAACCCCAGCCTTTTAAACCAATTTCTTTTAAAGTTACGCAAAAACTTATTATGTCTAATAGTATGAAACAACCACCCTTAAAAAATCAGATCCTTTTAAAAAGATTTCTGAAGAAAACACCTTATCATTGTATGAGAGTGACATTTTGTGGACATATGCAGAAAAAGCATCATTTTGCTTACCGAAAACAACAACAACTGCAAAGGCATAGGAGGGGGGGGGGGGGGGGGGTCGTCGTGGTGGGGGTTGTTTGTTGGAACCGTATGCATAAAACGCTACTCTGGTAGAGCAACTGGTCAATGCAATCTGAATTTTCTTATTAGTGCAGTCAAGGTTGTAATGCTTGTGGGGATACGAAGCCTTGTTTTTTTTTTTTTTTGGGGGGGGGGGGAACCTGAAGTTCAATGGTTTTCAATTTTTCCAGTTACACTCCGTGTTTTCACAATACCAATCCATTCCACTTGTTGGTCCACAGCCCTGCAGATCTGCTTGGGATAAAAGGAATACAAAAAGAAGCATTCATCTTTTTTTAACCAAGGCACAAACCATAACAAGACTTTGCTTGTTGAACCCAGACAACATATGGCCGTTAAAGTTTCATCATGATATTTTCACAACAAACTTGATTTTTAGTTAAACATAAGACACCAAACACCCAAACAAAAGTTATCTAGGCAATCTGTGCAGCTTATTAAGACTGGTGAGATTCTATCATTCCTTTCCGTTCCTATTTGAGTGATAGTTGTTGAACCAACTCCCTAAAATCGAAAAATTTTCTTCTACGAGTAGTACCGATGTTCACTCGTGTTTCTTGCCCGAAGTAATTGAGGAAATAAAAATATCATCCGTTTTACGAGAGCGTATGAGAGTAACCTGTGAGTTTTTATTAGAAGTGTGTTTCGTATTTTTAAAAGGGCGGATAAACAAGCTTCGGTTTTTTTTTGTTGTTTGCTGTTGTGCTGTTGTTATTTATTCCCCACAGGGGGCATATATGCGATCGACCGCGTGTCGGTCTGTCAGTCGGTCTGTCGGTCTGCCGGTCTTTCGGTCCGTTATCAAGAGCTTGTTAACACGATTATTTAAAAACTGCTCCAAAGAATTTAATGAAACTTCGTATGTAGCTTCTATGGGAACAAACACAGATCGGTATTGTAAAGGGGTCAGGTTCGTCCAAGGAAAATGGACCAGCTGGACTTAGAATATTTGAGCTCTTGATTGACTATTGATGGCCGTGTTTAACTGATTGGGGGGGGGGGGGGGCTGTGGGGAACATGTGGGCTGTGCACACTGCTCTAGTTGTTGTTTAAGCAGTTGCTCGAATCGATACAGACTGTTGATTTAGATTGTTTGAGGCACGCCCAGAATCTTGGTTTGAGCCAGACCGATGATATCCTGCAGATCATTAGTAATTATCCAGAAACCAGTTGTCAATTTGACCTTTCAGCGGCGGATGCAGTGTTTTGGTCAAGCCCCTCCGCTTGGTTCAACTGAAAAAAATCCACGAAATAGCGAGTTTACCAAACTTTTTCGGTGAAAGACAAAGTTTAACAGTCTATTTTAAACTCCATCCCCGTTTGCTTCGCCACTGCCTATGTTGTTCTACAGATTCCTGCAGGTATTTAAGCAATTATTGCCAGCACCCATGTCATTATAAAGAACATTTCAAAAGCCAAAAATACCCCTATTTTTGCCATTTCTTCAAAATGGAAGGCACATAGAACAGAAACCCTGAAAAGTGGCCCATTTGCGAGGTGATCCTATTTATGAGGTGGTCCCATATGTGAGGGGGTCCTACTTATGAGGTGGTCACATTTGTGAGATGGTCTTATTTGCTAGATGGTCCCATTTCCGAGGTGGTCCTATTTATGAGGTGGTCCTACTTATGAGATGGTCACATTTGTGAGATGGTCATATTTGTGAGGTGGACCTATTTCCGGCTGGTTCCACGAGGGGTTACAGTACAGTTGCTCACCGGACAGTTGCTCACCGTCTAAATGAAAAAAAAACCGGTCAATTGCTCACCACTAAAATTTTATTTCAATATTTTACAATTTTCACTGTTACTGTTGAGACGAATTTTCTGTTTTACTTTTTAGACGAATTTCCGCCTATCTGTTTTATCAGTTTCAAAGCAATAATTCCACACGAAATTTCCTTAAAGAATTTACGTCTATCTCTTCCATCACTTTCAGAGCGTGTTTATTTTTAATTATATTATGTAACAATTCTCTTGTAAATATCCTACTGCTGGGTGATATCTTATCTGCATATGTCTTTTTGTGATCTTTTTGCGTGTTGCAATGTAAAAATAAAGGCTTTCCGGAACATCGTGCATTTAAATATTTACGTTGAAATGCAAATCAAAAATTGAAATTGGATAAAATTTTGGAATAAAATTTTAGTGGTGAGCAACTGACCGGTTTTTTTTTCATTTAGGCGGTGAGCAACTATCCCGTGAGCAACTGTCCGGTGAGCAACTATCCGGTGAGCAACTGACCGGTGAGCAACTATCAGGTGAGCAACTGACCGGTGAGCAACTGACCGGTGAGTAACTGTCCGGTGAGCAGCTGACCGGTGAGCAACTGACCGGTGAGCAACTATCAGGTGAAAAACTGACCGGTGAGTAACTGTCCGGTGAGCAACTATCATGTGAGCAACTGACCGGTGAGCAACTATCAGGTGAGCAACTGACCGGTGAGTAACTGTCCGGTGAACAACTATCAGGTGAGCAACTGACCGGTGAGCAACTATCAGGTGAGCAACTGACCGGTGAGCAACTGACCGG
>OX457032.1:21262107-21282107 GCA_949752745.1 Protula sp. h YS-2021
CATTATATTTACCATTGCAAAATTTTCAGAATAAGGCAAATAACGGTTTAAACGTTGGGTTTTATAAACTTTAGTATTATAGATTAATTAAACCGCTTCAATAAATAAATAAATGGTTTCGAAAATAACCGACTACGATTTTGCTATCCCTCGGTAGAGATATAGAGATCTCTATAAAGTCTAAGTCTAAAGGTAGGACGGTCTGACCTACCTTTAGACTTAGACAAGAAGTCTAGTGGAAATCAGTAATTGAACCTGCGCAATTAACAGTTTTAATTTAGTGATTCCAAAATGGACTTCTTCACATCTTTTGTGTATACTTCGCTGTCTTATACATGAAGATCTATGTCTTTCTCTTGCAGCTCTCCGATTTTCTTATTACTGAAACAAAAATACGTGTGTCACGTGTGTCAAGCATAATGAGCAATAGTGAGTACGCGGGTACAGAAGTAGATTAAACAACACGTGGCTACATGAGTATCTACATGAGTATCTACAGCTCTAAATTGAGCAGCATGTGAAGTATCACGTGAGTACACGGGCATCTACATCTGCAGAGTGAGCATCACGTGAGTACGTGGTCATCCTCAGCTGCAGAGTGAGCAACACCTGAGTACGTGGTCACCTACAGCTGCAGTGTGGGCAACACCTGAGTACGTGGTTACCTACAGCTACAGAGTGAGCAACACCTGAGTACGTGGTCATCTACTGCTGCAGAGTGAGCAACACCCGAGTACGTGGTCACCTACAGCTGCAGAGTGAGCAACACCTGAGTACGTGGTCATCTACAGCTACAGAGTCAGTAACACCTGAGTACGTGGTCACCTACAGCCTTAGAGCGAGCAACACCTGAGTACCTGGTCATCTACAGCTGCAGAGTGAGCAACACCTGAGTACGTGGTCACCTACAGCTGCAGAGTAAGCAACAGCTGAGTTTGTAGTCACCTTCAGCTGCAGTGTGAGCAACACCTGAGTACGTGGTCACCCACAGCTGCAGAGTGAGCAACACCTGAGTACGTGGTCATCTACAGCTGCAGAGTGAGCAACACCTGAGTACGTGGTCATCTACAGCTGCAGAGTAAGCAACAGCTGAGTTTGTAGTCACCTACAGCTGCAGAGTGAGCAACACCTGAGTACGTGGTCATCTACAGCTGCAGAGTAAGCAACAGCTGAGTTTGTAGTCACCTACAGCTGCAGTGTGAGTAACACCTGAGTACGTGGTCATCTACAGCTGCAGAGTGAGCAACACCTAAGTACTTGGTCATCTACAGCTGCACAGTGAGCAACACCTGAGTACGTGGTCACCTACAGCCTCAGAGTGAGTAACACATGAGTACGTGGTCGTCTACAGCTGCAGAGTCAGTAACACCTGAGTACGTGGTCATCCTCAGCTGCAGAGTGAGCAACACCTGAGTACGTGGTCACCTACAGCTGCAGAGTGAGCAACACCTGAGTACGTGGTCACCTACCTCCTCAGAGTGAGCAACACCCAAGTACGTGGCCATCTACAGCTACAGAGTAAGTAACAGCTGAGTACATGGTCACCTACAGCCTCAGAGTGAGCAACACCTGAGTACGTGGTCATCTACAGCTGCAGAGTAAGCAACACCTAAGTACGTGGTCATCTACAGCTGCAGAGTGAGCAACACCTGAGTACGTGGTCACCTACAGCCTCAGAGTGAGCAACACCTGAGTACGTGGTCGTCTACAGCTGCAGAGTCAGTAACACCTGAGTACGTGGTCATCTACAGCTGCAAAGTTAGCAACATCTGAGTACGTGGTCACCTACAGCTGCAGAGTGAGCAACACCTGAGTACGTGGTCATCTACAGCTACAGAGTCAGTAACACCTGAGTACGTGGTTACCTACAGCCTCAGAGTGAGCAACAGCTGAGTACCTGGTCATCTACAGCTGCAGAGTGAGCAACACCTGAGTACGTGGTCATCTACAGCTGCAGAGTAAGCAAGAGCTGAGTTTGTAGTCACCTTCAGCTGCAGAGTGAGCAACACCTGAGTACGTGGTTACCTACAGCTGCAGAGTGAGCAACACCTGAGTACGTGGTCATCTACTGCTGCAGAGATAGCAACACCTGAGTACGTGGTCATCTACAGCTGCAGAGTGAGCAACACCTGAGTACGTGGTCATCTACAGCTGCAGAGTAAGCAAGAGCTGAGTTTGTAGTCACCTTCAGCTGCAGTGTGAGCAACACCTGAGTACGTGGTCACCTACAGCTGTAGAGTGAGCAACACCTGAGTACGTGGTCATCTACTGCTGCAGAGATAGCAACACCTGAGTACGTGGTCATCTACAGCTGCAGAGTAAGCAACAGCTGAGTTTGTAGTCACCTACAGCCGCAGTGTGAGCAACACCTGAGTACGTGGTCTCTTACAGCCTCAGAGTGAGTAACACCTGAGTACGTGGTCATCTACAGCTGCAGAGTGAGCAACAATTGAGTACGTGGTCACCTACAGCCTCAGAGTGAGCAACACCTAAGTACGTGGTCATCTACAGCTACAGAGTCAGTAACACCTGAGTACGTTGTCACCTACAGCCTCAGAGTGAGCAGCACCTGAGTACGTGGTCATCTACAGCTGCAGAGTAAGCATCAGCTGAGTTTGTAGTCACCTAAAGCTGCAGTGTGAGCAACACCTGAGTACGTGGTCACCTACAGCTGCAGAGTGAGCAACACCTGAGTACGTGGTCATCTACAGCTGCAGAGTGAGCAAAAAACAAGTAAGTACTCTTAAATTGATGGGTTCAAGGCGAGTAATACGTAGTTTAAGCATCCGCTTACTGCTGATTGGCAAGGCAATACCCTAAAATAACACAAAGTAGGCACTCGAACACGGACATACACTGAAGGCACGAAAATAGATTGCAAACAGGGAACGCAGGAGTTGTTAATAAAACAGCAACAAAGGCAAAAATTAAATACTCTATGAACTGGGTGATTTATACCGCAACTAAATGATATGACTTAATGTGCGAAAGTCCAACATCTGTTTAGGCGGTAGAACCTTTTCTATAAACCAGTGCAGTACCTAGACATTATTATTCGCAGATCAGTATTCATTTAATTTATGTTTGCTATTTTTGTTGAAGGTTGCCCATAATGATATGTATGACGTGAGATAGTAAAAAGTTAAGCCAACCACAAATGTTGCCAAAAAGAAGTAAAAAGCTTTATTAGACCATAAACATGTTATTCCTATTAATCATAAAAGGAATTGTTAAACTGGAGTAAAAACTAGAAAGAATACCAGCTATGACATTAGAGTTCTACAGCGAAGAATCAATATGTTTTTATCAAAACTGTCAATTTTCAAAATAGATTCCCATGACCTTGAAGTTACGCTGCTGCCCAGAGATCACACAGTGATTGTCAAGCACCTGTTACAGCATACTTATTGTGACGTCAATGTACATGATAGTTCTGGCCAATCAGCACTAGATTTTGTGATAGCAGGTGGCCACATACAAGCAATGACGCTCATACTCCACTACCCACTGTGTTGTAAACTGATCAAATAAAGTGTAAAACATGCAGCCCCTTTGGTAGCTAAATCCCCAAGCTTGAAGGCGAAAGAGATTTTGCAGGAACATATTCGATTATCAAAAAATTCTAAATTCGAATTCCTTTCAGTATTTATAAATGAACTTGCGGATCACAATAAATTCAGTAAGAATGAATAATATACGGAATGGTAGGCTGTACGTTTATGAATTTCAAAAGTTTTAACGGTGCCCAGAGCATAAAGTGCTGGACACAATTCTCAATACATCAACTAATTTTGCGAGAAAAGGCTGTCAGTAAATGTATGTTTTCCAGAAGGAGAAACAGCTCTGCACTGTACAATTAGAGTGAATTCGACATCTAACTGCAAATCAACCCATGTGTCATCAAACAGTCAAAGTGACGTCATAAACCCGTTGTCACGGCTTTAATATCATCACAAAGACACTAGCAAAACATCGTTTCAGGCAAGAATCGCTGGAATGCTGCGAAAATAGAATTAATTTCTCATTATTTGAAAAGCAAAATAGCTGAAAACCAAGGTCTAAATGCCGTCAGAAAATATCATATTCACTGCTGTGCAACATGGAGTTACCCGTCAGATATAAAGGGAAGATAACACTACATAACAATCGCATCACACAGAAGGCTGTATCATTGGCATGCACATTGGTGTAATTATGATAAAGATGAAATGAGCAAAATGATACCAAACGTGAAGTTAATGCTTAGGCGAATATCAGTTAATTTATTTAAAAAGGACATAAGACATATTAGTATATACAGATATATATGGGCTTCACCTGGTCTCTAAGAATTCAAGCTGAGGTTTATAAGAGAAAGTCCGTCACGATTTTGCATTTCTCACACGGTAGCTGAAAATGTCATTTGCTTTGTTCTGCTTGTTCTTCTGCATGCTTACATTCGTCAACGAATAAATTTTGACGTTAAATTCTGACGTTTACTTTTAAAACACTTCATGGAAGCGCACCGTCTTATATTTTTGATCTTTTAACTGAATACCTGCCTGCAAGGGATCTTAGACCCTCTTTATCAGCACTTCTAGCCCCAAACTTAAACAATGATATGGCGAAAGACTGTTTAGCTATGCCGAACCGGCAGTGTGGAATGCCTTGCCAGAAAATATAAGACACGCTAAGTCGTTATCTGTTTTTAAAAAACCCGTAAAGACTAATCTGTTCGAGATTACATATGGATAAATTTTATTCATTGTAGCGCTAAGCGACCATGCTTAATAAGCACGATGGAAGTGAACACTGACATTGACAACACTGCCAAAGCATTATGAAGCAGTAGACATGGTGTGTTGATCAATTAAAACACAGGGCATAATTACGTCATATGTAGTAAAGCGTGCCTATTTCACACACTTAATGGAGCTCACACAGAAATCTAAACGTATTCAGCAAGGCTCAGAAGCTTTAGTCAATTTCTAGTACCATTAATCTATACGACACAGTTTATCTAATTTACGCACATTGATTGAAAGACAAACCGAACAGCAGATTATTTCATTATCCAAAGACTCGAATAAATGATTAGTTTTATTGTTTGCTTCTTTTACTATTATGCAATTTTAACTTTCTTATGTAAAAAGATTAACCTATTATATCCTTTATTTCAAGGCACAGATTTGCTATTCAAAGGCTGTTCCATTTTATTATGATTAAAACCAACAATATCAGTAATTTTTGCATTGTTTGGAGCAATTTAGGCCCCAGTTTGACTAGCTACTGAATGACAGTCAGGGCGAAAACATGCTGGTATAGGGTGGGTCGCACTTTTTCACACTGAAGAGGGCATGGCTCAAAAGTGTTAGACACGGATGTTTTACATTTCCTTGATCTTTGCTTTGCATGAAACAATTAAAAATAATAATGGTTAAAAGCGCAACCAATATTTGAAAACAAGGATTAGTTCAGGGATTCTATCACCCATTTCGCCAGTAGTTATATTAAAGCTTACTATTGGATCAGTAACGGATCTCAGTTTGACTTGCCAATGAACGATAGTGAGAAATGAAATACGTTAAATCGGATCGCATTCTTTTCAATTAAATTGATGAAGCTGGTAAAAATTCTGTCTATCGTGTGGTCAAAGGGCACTGACTGTGTTAAATGCAAATACAAACACCTAAAAGGTACCATCTTTGCTGATTTATCTGCTTGTTATTGTACTTAAGAAAACGGTGATGATGTTTTTGTTACACAGCCTAATACTTTGATTTACTGGAAAGGCGTCATTAGGAAGAATGACGCCAGCGTTCAGAAACTCCCGGAGACCACAAAGCAAAGCATTATAAGAGCTAAACCTGTCTCTAAAGCGCAAAATATACATTTTAAAGAAACGCTTTAATCTGTTAACTCACAGAGACAACAAAATGGTGGTGGAAAAGTTGAAAGGGAGCTACTTTCCTGCCTAGGGCATGAAAATACCTAAGCTTACATGTATATTAACTACTTGTTGCTATCTAGTCAAATCTTATCTGTTAGGAAACTCCATGTCCTTTTACGTTGGGCATGCAGTTTCAGTGTTCTGAAAGTTCTTCTCAGATGAAGAAAGAAGATAAAATGAACTGAGAGAAAATGTATAGGGATTTCCTCATAGCACGAAGAAGTGGCCAGATAGTACAGGAAACCTACCATATCCACCCCTCTGCTCCCCCCCCCCACAAAAACTGGCAGGCTATAGATAAATAGCGAAACCAATGGCAGGTTCTGCTGAATACTTATTTTAAGAAGAATTTTTTGTCAAAGAATGATATTGTTTGCAAGAATATTTATCTGAATTTGCGATATTTTGCCAAGCGTATTTATAATTTTCAATATGCAAACTTGCAACCTGTCTATTTTGAATCATAAGCAGAAACATTGACCTTAAAGTTTTATTTTTGGGTAATTTTGATCATTATTTCATTTCTTTTGGTTTAAACTAAGGTAAGTATATTTCTGGTACTGAAATATATGCAATAATAGCAACGCATAATGAGTGCCAACAAGCAATTAGCTAATGATTACACAGGAACCAGTGTTTACAGAAGTAAAGAAGTTACTGCCACGGCGCGGCTATAACCAGGTTGTGCTAGCAATATATTGTGAAAGCGTAGTGCGAATAGAAAATCGATAGTAGTTATTGAATTGATCTACCCAGTACTTGTGATAGTACGTAGACGAATGCGCTGTGCAAGGCAATCAAATATTATCCCCTAACATGGAAGTACACAGCGGAAAGTATGCATGCATTCAAGTGCAATAAAAGTAGAATAGATAAACCACAGAATGTCGAAGGCAGATCTATTAAACAACGGATTATATTCAGCATGGTAAATACATAAATAAAACTAGTATATATTCAACCGGATTTGTCAGTTCTAAGTGTTTTGATATTTATTAAGCAACCGTCAATTAAACGATCCAAAGAAAAATTTGCGTGAAGTTTTGAAATTATTTAAAAAGTTCACCAGAATATGGAGTACAAAAAGGACAGAATTACATGTATGGTTGGCGATTACGAAGTCACCATATCTCCTAAAATAGGTTCTGGATCTTTCGGTCAAGTTTATGAGTCCAGACGCAAGAATTCCCAACTCTTATTCGCAGTAAAGCAGGTTGAACTCACACTCGATGGCAAACTGAATGATCGCTTGAGGAGAAGAACCGAAACAGAATTAAATGTAATACGCCATCTACAAGATCACAACAACATTGTAAAATTACATGATGTTGTTATGCTCGAGAGTTCCTGTTGGATGTTCATGGAATATTGTACTTTAAGGAATTTGAAGTGCTACTTGAAAGATAATGAGAGACTCGGTCTTGCGGCAAAGATCCAAATCATGCAGCAGTGTGCTAGCGCCATTGCATTTATGCACAGTCAAACACCCAAGATCGTTCATAGAGATATCAAGCTAGAAAACGTTCTAATGACAGAATTTGAAAATGAACACATAGCAAAGATTTCTGATTTTGGACTTTCTAAACTACAAGAAGAACATTCTTCGAAACAATCTGCTTTGAAAACTTTTGCTGGTACAAAGCACTATATGGCACCGGAGCAATTCGCAAGAACACAATACGATACGAAAGTTGACGTGTTTGCCCTGGGATTAGTTTTTTGTGTTATTTTTGAGTTCGGTCCTGAGCATCAACTGACAATACCCCTGTCAGGTAAGGCGTATTTAGAAGCAAATATATTCATTGTGTAATTTTAATGCTTTTAATTTAATTATTAAATGGCATTGATATTGGCCTTGTGCTTTATAAATTTATGTCTTGTGCATCATAGTTTAGTCAATCACATTGCTATAATTGTTTGCTGATGAACCATCTGTGGAATTAATACTATAATACTTATATATACCAGAGTCAGCACGAAAGCGTGCACGAGTTAAGCTGCATTCTGTTGGTGAAGAAATGCTGATGTGCCACAAAAGCGGCAAGGAACTACCAGTTGTTGTAAGACCAAGTAACGATGATAGCTCTTGTGTGAGATCTCTAAAGGACATCATACAAAATATGACTCAGTTCAGAAGTAGAGACCGGAAAGACACAGAAGAAATTGAGAATGACCTAAAGGGTAACATAAATAATTGCTATTGATTAGCCCCTACTGGGACTTCAAGAACACGAAGGGAACTAAAGATGTGTCTGTTTTTCGTCCGCTTATTCGTCTCCGGCTGCTACTCTCAGCCTGATAATCAGTTTCCTACGATATTTGGTATATAGACGTCCAATAACAGTGAATAGATTGACCCATTTCAAAGTCGCAATGGGGATCATCTTGCAATTTCAATTCCATTTTGGGGCTGTGCTCTGTGCGATGGCATGTTTGTGTTTGACGAAACTTGTAGGAAAGATTTTTAAAAATTGCAGCTGTAGGCCAATAGGATTTCAGGCAAAATGTCTGGAGTGCACATCTACAAGTCCCATAATAATAAGATTGAAACATAACTTAAAATTAAATAAATTTTATTAAGAATTAATGTTTTTCACCAAGTTTTACTGTACCCTATATATGTATCTCAAGATGATCTATAAAATCACAATGAAGTTGTTAATAATTGCCCCTGGGTGTTTTTACAATTCCTAGTATGTTTTTAAGAACGCAATATCGGTTTAGCTTACATGTACAGTGCACCATATCTGTATTAAATTTAATTTTATGTACGACAGAGTTAACATTGAAGCTGACAGTGGCTGACAATATTGAAAGCGTTGTTCATGGCGTGTCCGAAAAAAGTTCAAAACCAAAAGTAATTACGCAAAGGTAAATAAAAATAGTTGCTAATGACATTATGACATAAAAAGGTGGGACAAATTTTTCATGTGGTTCTTCAAACAAATTCTTGACTTGTATTTGTGGAAAAAGTGTTTTCAGTTTTAGATCAGTTTTATTTCAAAACTAGAGCTATTTAAAACATGTTTCAAATTGGTTTCGGCGTCATAATTTTCAACATCAAAACAGCTTAGCATATTTTCATAGAAACTGTAAACTTATTGGTATAAAATCGCATACTTACTTGCACTAGTGTTACCTAAATAAAACTCTATTGGTTATGTGATGCTGGCGAAATGAGTATCCAAGTTAGCTTAAATATATTTTACATCGCCCTGAAAACGGCAACGTTCGTTACGCGAAGCAAAAGGAATTTCGTCACAACGCCCACGTCAGCGCAACGCTGACTTATACCTATGTCGTTTATATGAATTCTCTCATGGTTTTTACCTTTGGTTTGTGAAATCCAGTTATTTCCATTAATTTTTTTACACGGGTGTGCGTTGTCATTCGTTTCCGTGTTATAATGTTTTATCATGATTTGTTGTGTCCATATGTACACAGGAAAGGGCAACAAGGAGCAGGTCGGATGCACTCCTTACAATTCAGTATATGTTAGGTACTTCCTGGGGTATTGGTCCAGCGATATTTTGGCCAGTTGTTACATCTAATGGTCCCTACATCATAAATAGACTTCTCACACTCTTCAGACTCAAGGCCCTAGTACATTCTGCATTCAGCTAACAGTTACTGGATAGGTGCTTGACGAGTCTAGGCCCAAACCCACCCCGGCCCAAACCCCCCCCCCCCCCCGTCAAACCCCCGACTAAAACCCCCCGGCGGCCTAAAGCTCCTACCAAAAATCCCCCGCTTCTAAGGTCTATTTTATATTTTGTAATTGCGATACGTGAAGAGCTCACACGGCGTTTAAAATTGCAATTTCTGAACCACCGAAGGAATTGATCATCATTATAAAAGAAACTTCATAATCCATTGATGATAGCACTCAGTTTGTGAAATTGCAACTGCTCTTACTATTGAGGAGTGTGTACACATTAAAAATTGCAATTGATATGCTGGTTGCGAGATCAGTCGAGTTAACAAATTGCAATTTTTCTTGCGGTAAATGTGACTTATATCCATTGTGATTCACTTGAATGGGTAATTTAGTGAATAGCTTCAATACTAACAAGTCTTAAAGAGATCAGCTCCAGTTCATCGACTCCGAGTTCCAGAGTATGTTTGCAGGAATGTATAAAATGACCCAGATTGCTGTGAAATGTTGAAATGTTAGCTTTATCATGATGTGTAAGCGATTAGAAGAAAATGAAAATAAATGAAGAACATTTTCTTTGAGAACGGGGGGGGGGGGGTTGGATCGTGGGGGGGGGGCTGAGGCCGCTAGGGGGTTTAGTCGGGGGGAAGGAATTGACGGGGAGGGTTAGGGCCAGGGGGTTTCGGCCGGGGGTGGGGGGTTTCGGTCTGTTCCCGTGCTTGACATAAAATAAGACTTGATTGGTCGTTGCTTGTAACGTGCATTCGGGTTCAAAATATGATTATTTACAAAGATATTTACTCATTTTGCAATGCCAGATTTCTATAAACGCCTCAGTTCGAGCTGCTCAGGACCATAGCTCAAGTGACCTTTGCAATTTAGGCTCTTGCCACTATTGGACCCTTTTCCTCTCTTCGAGTAAAACCATTCCATCCCATACTGCAATCCGTATAATATCGCACTAATTTTCAGTTCGTCAGTTCGTCAACGACAAAATCTTTTATGAAATATCATCATTATCGACCAGAGTAACAACATGATCGCGTTGCACAGAAAATAGGATTTCAATACTGTAGCATGCCCTAAAATACAGCGACTATCCTCATGAATCTTTCTAAAGAACGCAAGCTATTTCGGTCCTTAAAATAAAATTAAACTTATTTCTACTATCAGCTTGCGATTTTTTTCAGTAACAAACTTTTATAAACTATAAAAAAATTTTCACTACTTTCAATAATCTAGTAATGTAGTAACATTTTATGCATATTTCTTAATGGTTAGTTTAAGCCGAAGTAATTTAATTGCAGCACTGGGGAAAAGAGTAATGGGAAAAGTACCTCCAGCTCTTCTGACGTCATGGAATATTTTAATCCTAGCTATGACCGCTCTGTAAGTATAAACGTGTCGTAGACGGCATACATTGCAATTTTCATCAAAAAAGTAATATCGCAAGTTATTTAGTTAATACATTTTTGCAAGATCACACCTGACTGGTTGATAAAATAAAAATACTTTAATGCTATGTACGTATGTACGTCTGAAAACATATGAGTTCTTTACAAATACTCTTCTAAAGCTTCTAATATTACAAAGTATTAGTGCCCTGTTTTTAACTGATTTCGATAACCTACAATGTTGTAGGATAACCTTCAAACAATATTGTAATTTGAAAGTTAATGAGTCTGACTACAGCTACCACTGCAAAATTGCTTTAATAACGAACACAATTATCTATAAAATATGCAATATCTTGATTATTTGAACAGCTAAAATTCTACTTTTTGTGTCTGATATGGTGTAGAGATTATATTGTACAAATGACAGTTATTGGGTCTTCTGTTATCACTGTAGTATTATTGAATCGACACAAGTATTGATAAAATAAATAATATCTTAATTATGCGAATAGTTTGTATTGTTCTATTTGATTGGTTTAGAAATCCTGCAACAGTTTTTCTGGATATAGACAAATATCTCTTGATTCGCCACGCTCAGGACAGGACATTTCAAATAGACAAGATGCAAAGGCAAGTTCTCTTTATGAGCAAATCAGGAAAGGTAAACCTTATTGAAGGTGTATTGTATTTAAACGAGAACAATGGGCAAATCCATTACATCAGAAATCCAGGTCAGTGATAGTTAAAAGCATATATTGTCTGTTTTAGAACGAAGGGAAGCTGACTGATCTATTGAAGCTAAAATATGAAGAATTTATTCTCGAAACCAAAGGGTAATAATTAATTCACTGTTTAATATTTTGTTCTCTTAATCAAAATAATTTTTCTAAACAAACAATATTGACTGATTTCTGTGGAATTGTTGTTCTTGTTTAAATAAAAAATGTATTTATTGATTTGAAATATCGCCAACACTTTTGCTATTGTACGACGATGCTGGTTTTTTTCTCGTTAATAAGAACAGAATAACTTTTAATCAAATGGTTGCTGCATTATACCGTGATAAAATCCGATCGAATTTACATACAATTACATTAGAAATAACATACCTCCAATAGAGTAGTTTTTGCAGGGATTTATTGTGATTAAACATGTTGCAGTATATGCTTCGTAGGCTTTCAAACTAAATACTTCTTTAAATAATGTAACTATACAATAATCATGGCAATATGGAAGCATGTAAACAAATGCTATAGGCTAAGCCTTTCAAACTGAGCAGGCTTTACAACCTTCCACACAAAACGGATTTGAAAAAACTTATTTAAAAAACGGATTTGAAATTGGCTGCATATTGTACCTAAAAATAATAAAAACTGACTTGTTTATTGTTACAAGTAAATATAACAAAGACTTTGCTAAATTACTACAGAAAAGTATGAGCCATGCTACAGTATCCTATAACTTTGATTCTTTCTATTTACAACGAGAGTATAATCCAGGCTGTATTTTAAATGACTATCCGCCAGGTAAATTCACTTTGTTAAATTCGGTATGTGGCAGAGCCAATACAACTTAGAGTGAATTCTATTGGTTTAACAGTTTGATTTCAAGAGATATTTAGTTTCCAAGCAGAGTATACCTGGGGCAACCGTATCAACACTAATATTTACCTTTTGTATTTTTGTGTAAATATACTTATTGATTCATTGACAGAAAAACATCTGATGCAATCATTGCAACCGATTTAATTGAAGAATTAAAAATCATTTTTGTGTACGTCGATGAAACTAAAGAAAGGGAAGGTAGTGAATTTGTGGAGAAATATCTCAAGCAATGTAGTGAATTGGCAGAGATAAAAAAGCATCCAATAAAGAGGCCTGTAAAGATAGCGCCACACTGCGAAATATGTGAAAAGACAGTGTGTATTTGTGTGGACTATTTTGGTCCCGGTTCTCCCATCGTTGCGGTACACCATTCTGTTTGGCGTGATGTGCGTGAGAAAATCTCTATAGGCAAGATTCAAGATCTGCGGTCTCTTTCAAAATATTTGAAATGTGCGAGGGCCTTAGTAGATGGCGCTGCTGCAAACACACTACCAGTATTTTGCGGACCGTGGAGTCTTGGGGGTAAACTGGTTCTCCACACCCCATTCGGCACGCAGGATGTATATGTTACCAGCTGTCACAGTCTCGGAGAAGGGCGGCGTGTGGCTTCCAAAGAAAAGATCAGCTTCAGTTGTTCTGTTGAACCTTACTTGTTTCTCACAGACATTAAACAGGGTGGAAAAGACACACTGCAAGTAGTTAGTGAAAAGCATTGGGGTATATACGATGACAAAGAAGGTGTTGATATTTTGATTTTGCAAGTATTTGAAAATCCTCATATTGTGTACACATCTACCCCGATGACTACCATGTCTGGCCGGATGTGTCATGTCGGATTTAAGATCTATGAAGGAATACAGGAAGAATTTATTGGCAAGTCAGTGACGAAAAGGGGCTATAAAACGGATTGGACAAGAGGCCGTATTGTTCGATTCAGCGCAAAGATGAATGCTGGAAATGCCCTAATGTGTTCAAATTATTTTGCGGTGCGTTCTGATACACCTCAAAGGTTGGAGTTTGCAAATGTTGGAGATTCTGGAAGCTTTGTCCTAGAATCTATCTACGAGCCAGGCATCACTTTGACTTATGGTATTGTTTCTGAAGTGATCGATGGAATCTATTGTCGCGAGACTGGTCAGCACGAAAATCTCGTACTGTGTGTGTATCTATGTAAATCGATAACAACTATCTGCAAGGAACTGTTTGGCGGAGAAGCAAAGATTTGTTTTGAAGAACCAACAAGTGCTATGTCGGACTGCAGCGTTACTTCGGCAATGGAGTCTTTTGATTCAGATGTCGAGGCTGTAAGTTTTGACCAATCGGAAAGTCAAGACGACACAGCATACCGTCCCGGTCGTTCTGCTAGAGGTCAACTCTCAGCTATCTCTCCAGTAAGCATTTTAACACTGAATGTTATTTGCAAGAAGTTGTTATTCCTACGTATAAACTAATGGCAACTTGTAAGCACTGTGATATGACTCTGAAAATGTTGCATTGTTATCTAAATACCCGTCATATACGTTAGCCTTGACCTAAGCGGAAATTATTTATTAATTTATTTTTAGAGCTCTACACATGCGTCCACAAATGATCCACACAGTGACATGCAAGAAACAAACATACAAGGTACATTAGCTGTCGCGGGAAGGTGACGACATTTATTCTAAGCCATAATATTATCTTTCGTTCATGAAATAATAACAATAATAAATAAGTGTTTTTTTTTAATTTTAAATTCTTGACAAATTAAAAATGGATATAAAGAAATTGCGTTAATTTGCTTTTAGAAACAAGTATGGGACAAATAACCTCAAGAGATAGCGGCAGAGGATCAACAGAATACGCGTCACAATCAGGATCTAATGATTGCTAACAGTTCAATGTCACCAACCAACACACAGCGTGGAAGATTAACGGAATGTGAGTCACAATCAGGATTTAATGATTGTTAGCAATTGAATGCCACAAACCAATAGAGAGCAGTATAAGATCAACGGAGTGCGAGTCATAATCAGGATCTAATGCTTCCTAGCAATACAATGGCACCAATCAATAGATAGCGGGGCAGGAACAACGGAATATCAGTCACAACAAGCCAAACGTACTATCGGATCTTTCTGATATAGTTGTTTTGACTGCAAATATTTTGAGATGAATTATAAAGAAACGATAAGGAAAAACATCAAAATTCTAATTTTGTTTCAGCGTATGCACTTTCAAATTGAAAGCCATTTTATGAGCTTTCAAAAGCTATTTACATAATGTCTCTTTTAAAGACCACTTGTAAATATGTTTCTAGTAGAATCGGATTTTGTTAATTTTTGTGATTTTTCTTATTATGTTTTTATACAAGTATCCAAACATAAATCGAAGAAAAAGCCAAAACTTTCGTCAAATTCCAAGTACGAATCCGCTTATTGGGATCTTATGATTGCTAACAATGCAATATCATCAATCAATGGATCAATTATTTTAGGCTTCTATTTATTAAAATTACATTAAAACTATAAGTCAAGTTGCTAAAAATGGATGTGTGCTTACATATTAGACTGACATTGTTAAATTTATCCCTTAATGCAGTAAAGACTAGTTAATATTCAAATATATAATCGTTAGTATGGTGCAAAGATTACCTACAATTTGTAACAAGAGAGGAATCTTTACTTCAGTTTAATATCCAAGTGTTGTGTGAATATCTGTGAAGTTAACTTTACATCATTTTATTATTCCTCGGCTAGCTTTGTCTTTCATGTTACTTATTAGACAAATTAAGCTTTGGCAGTATTGTTTCATTCTGTTATTGAATAAAATTGAATTCCAACTAACACATGCGCAAATCGTTTATAGTTTTGATTGGAATGCTAAAAAAGAAGTCTGCATTTGTTGTTTCTCAAATATTAGCTTGTCAAAGGCAAACAAGCAAATCCGCTGTCACTTCTTTGCGGTCTCATATTTGTAGGCGCCCAATTCATCTATAACTAATCAGCATCAAATTCTTACTGAGTGGTTGAATTACTTGTACTTGGTATCTATTTGTAACTGGCAAATTATCAGAATTGTCAAATTTGTTTGTACTGCAATTATCAAAATGACAACAAAATGATAACTTTTTCACTTACTGCTTAAAAAGATCTTATTTATAATGTTTCCAGTTGCGTAAGTGCGTTTGTTTTATTTGCTCGCATAAAATTCGAAAGTGTTTTAAATATGCCAGTTTTACTGTGAAAATGAAGGAAGCAATACGCATTGGAAAGGAGTAAACGTGCTTTAATGTGAAGTCACAAAAGAAAGAAATAAGTAAGGGGTTTCTTGAAGCATGTTTTCTGAGTCTACTTTTTAGGTATAAAAGACAACCTATTGGCGGAATAGTGTGAGACACAATGATTTTTAACATTTCATTTTGAACGTATCAGCTACAGAGAAAGTGTGATATTTATGACCAATGTAATGATCAATTGGTCAATGTTAATTATTGACCAATGTATTCCAACTCTACTGAGAAGGTTTCAATTACATTTTATTGCATTCATGTGTTATTTGTGGTATATCTTAATGTTTGAGTATCAATGGTATACCATTATTTATGGTAAAGTAAGTTCAATAGCGTTGGAATTTTTTTTATTAATGCTGCGACTTATTACCCACTTGACAAGCCTTTGGCTTGCAAGAGTTATATGAATTTGTGCGAGCAGTCGTTCGTCCTTTTTTTCTTGACACTTTTCCGATTTTTTGTGTCTTCTTCTTCTCTGACACTATGGGCCCTAGGACCATGAAACTTGGGACTTATGAAGAGCTTGAACGTGTGCATGTCACTTTTTATTTTCGTATTCGATTTCGTTTTCTTTGTTAAAACTCCACGTGAAAAGAGTGTACTTTTGCAAGTAAATGCAGTGTATTTAACGTACCTCACAGAGCACAGTTGCTGAGCTTTGTGCGAGCTCTCACTGCGTAAATAGATAACAAGACGTATGCCTGCTCAGTCAATAAAACCTTAAGCCAACAAAACCAAACACTACTCGGCTTATGAGACGTATTCAAGCTGTGTTGTTTGCAATATATTATTCAAGAAATAACCCATTGAAGGTAGTATTTTTGCATTTTAATTTTTGTCAAGTGTTTAACATTTCGCTAGCGAAATAAGGCTCTAGTTTTTATCATTGTTTTGTGTGTTATTTTGGGGTTGCTTTTAGGGGGTTTTCTTAGATGTTTTCAGTTAGTTGTCTTATGTTGTATACAAATATCCAACGCATTTCAGCCAAGAAACTTGATTAAATGGAAACTTTTATTCCCTAAAGACTATGAAAGGTTTAAATAAATTGACATTATCAAACGTTGTTGATGTGAAAGTGAATAGATTGGATCAATATTATGTCAGATTTCATAACATTTACAACCTCAGTGATAACCTATATGACATTTGTATCAATTTAAGGTCTTGTGAGTGGGCTAACATGTTACATGTATTTGAAATACTTTTGTTTTTATTCTCAATAAATGTCAATATTTTAATTTTGGCGTTAATGATAATTGTAGTTCTCAAAAAGTGTAAATATTTGTGATATTCAATAAAATAAAAAACATAAATGATGCTTTTCAAGTTTTATTTTTTTTTCATACAATACCGGGCTAAAATACATAATAATGATACAATGCTTAATTATAATACATAATATATGATATACGAATATATGGTTTATGGGTGAATTAATAAAAAATATGATAATGAAACGTTTACGGGTGAATTAACACCGCGCCAGGGAATCAAGCTTCTTGCGATTTCATATGTAAAGAACTTGAAACTGCGTTTAAACATAAAAAAGCAATACATATATTTAATAATTTTGTTGATACACTTTGAAGACAGTGCTTAAATTAATAACTAGACAGAAATTTGCACAGCGAATTAGCCCCATTTGGAATGATAACTTAAAGCGGAAGGTAGATGATATTGCAGTTTGTTGACAATTTTCACATTTCTGAATGCAGAATATCCTCCTAAATACTACTAACTATACCGGTAAGGTCAAGGCCAAAAATTTGCTCTATCTCTTACCGTTTTCGAGATAAAGGCCAACTTCCGGTTTGGGGCTCGAAAGTGACATGGGGGTCAAGGACACCGGAAGTTATACCTTACGTATCGTCGTATTGGGGGTAGAGGTCGAAAATGAGGTCAAAATTGCTCTATCTCTTACCGTTTTCGAGATAAAGACCAACTTCCGGTTTGGGGCTCACAAGTGACCTGGAGTTCAAGGACACCGGAAGTTATACCTTACGTATGGTTGTATAGGGGGTGGAGGTCGAAAATGAGGTCAGAATAGCTCTATCTCTTTCCGTTTTCGAGATAAAAGCCAACTTTCGGTTTGGGGCTCGAATATGACCTGGAGGTCAAGGACACCGGAAGTTATACCTTACGTATCGTCGTATATGAGGTGGAGGTCGAAAATGAGGTCAGAATTGCTCTATCTCTTACCGTATTTGAGATAAATCATTGTTTTTCTTAAATAACGTTTTTCGCGATTTCAAGGTCAAGTTCAAGGTCAAAAATTTTACCGCTTACTTCAGATCACATCGCCCTTTATATATGTGCCAAGTTTGGCTTTTCTAGCTTCAATGGCCTTGCTGTAGATGTCTGGAAAGGTCATGGTCAAGGTCAAGGTCAAAAATTTTTATTCGTTGCTTTGTATCACATCGCCCTTTATATATATGCCAAGTTTGGCTTTTCTAGCTTCAACGGTCTTGCAGTAATGTCTGAAAACCGTTTGACCTTTTTCACGATTTGACCTTGACCAGTAAGGTCAAGGTCGAAAATTTTTATCAGGTGTACCATTTCAGATGACCCTCCATACATGCGCCAAGTTTGGTTGGTCTAGCTTCAGCGGTCTCGTCGGAGATGTCTGGAAACCGAATCGGCGGAAAAAGAAAAAAAGGAGGAAAAAAAATAGGTGAAGAATTCAAGGCAATCCATCCCCATTTGGTATTTTCAATACCAAGTGGGAATAAAATCATACGCACACCAAAAATGTTTATCATATAGTAGAATAAATCACTTAATCACAGGATGCAGCCACCACACAGACACACACACACACACACATATATATTTATATATATATATATATATATATATATATATATATATATATATATATATATATATATATATATATATATATATATATATATATATATATATATATATATGTGTGTGTGTGTGTGCATCCTGTGATTATATATATCACATATATATGTATATATATATATATATATATATATATATATATATATTTGGAGAGAGAGAGAGAGAGAGAGAGAGAAAGAGAGAGAGATCCAAACTTGGACGATGTAGGCTTGATACTGTACATCAAATAGCGCATAGTAAAAGCACGACTACTCCAAAAAATGCAGCAGAAACATACGAAAAAAAAACACACACACAGGATATGTAAAACTTGAAGGACGATAAGGGAAAAGAAATCTAACGTACCAACCTCCGACACCCCCTCTTAACAACCACCATCATCATCCAATGTTTGTTGCATTTGGGCAATTAATGTCGATGAAATGTACCAAAAGCCTCCATAAATAATGTCACACTGAGATAAAGAGAGGAAAGGTGTTTTCTGATTTCCCTCAATGCTTGGGATCGTAAACGATATGATAACATTGTGAAACTTCATAATCACGTTAGCGAGAGAGAGAGAGAGAGAGAGAGAGATTTCCGAGTCAGTACAGCATAGAAAAGGGCTTACTTACGATTACAGCAATATGATATATATGTAGCCGTTTCTGAATTATAGAGAAGTGCGATAATAAAATCATACGCACATCCCCCGCCAACTTCCGGTTTTGGGCTCGAAAGTGACATGGAGGTCAAGGACACTGGAAGTTATAACTTACGTATGGTCGTATAGGGGATAGAGGTCGAAAATGAGGTCAGAATTGCTCTATCTCTTACCGTTTTCCAGATAAAGGCCAACTTCCGTTTTGGGGTTCGAAAGTGACCTGGAGGTCAAGGACACCGGAAGTTATACCTTACGTATCGTCGTATAGGGGGTGGAGGTCGAAAATGAGGTCAGAATTGCTCTATCTCTTACCGTTTTCGAGATAACTCATTGTTTTTCTTAAATAACGTTTTTCGTGATTTCCAGGTCATGGTCAAGGTCAAGGTCAAAAATTTTTATTGGTTGCTTCAGATCACATCGCTGTTTATATATGTGCCAAGTTTTGCTTTTCTAACTTCAACGGCCTTGCAGTAATTGTCTGACAACCGATTGACCTTTTTCGCGATTTGACCTTGACCAGTAAGGTCAAGGTCAAAAAAATTTATCAGGTGCACCACTTTCGATGACCCTCCATACATGTACCAAGTTTGGTTGGTCTAGCTTCAGTGGTCTCGGACGTTTTCGAGATAACTC